>JAQQSZ010020025.1:0-10238 GCA_028646595.1 Phalanger gymnotis
GCTTTTTGGAGCTCTTTTGCCATTTGAGTTAGTCTATTTTTTAAGCTGTTGTTTTCTTCTGTGTTTTTTTCAGTATTTTTTTGGTTCTCCTTTAGCAAGTCATTGACTTGTTTTTCATGGTTTTCTCACACCACTCTCATTTCTCTTCCCAATTTTTCCTCTACTTCTCTTTTTTTTTTTTTTTTTGGCAGGTCAGTTGGGGTTAAGCGACTTGCCTAAGGTCACACAGGTAGGACATGTTTCAAGTGTCTGAGGCTGTATTTGAACTCAGATCCTCCTGACTCTAGGGCTGGTGCTCTACTCATTGTGCCATCTAGCTACCCCACCCTCTACTTCTTTTACTTCATTTTCCAAATCCTTTTTGAGCTCTTCCATGGTCTGAGACCAGTTCATGTTTTTCTTGGAGGCTTTTGATGTAGGCTCTTTGACTTTGTTGACTTCTTCTGGCTGTATATTTTGATCTTCTTTGTCGCCAAAGAAAGTTTCTATAGTCTGAGTCCTTTTACACTGCATGTTCATGTTTCCAGCCAACTACTTGACCCTTGAGCTTTTTGTCAGGTTGTGACTGCCTTCAGAGTGGCGAGTGCTTTGTCCCAAGCTTCAGGGGTCCTGCATTGCTATTTTTAGAGCTACTGCTCTACAGCAGGTTCTGCCATATCAGCGCTCTTCCTCCCCCAAGAACTGCCAATCAAGACCGCAACCAAGATCCAAGCAGGGCAAAGCAAGAGAACTCTGCCTCTGTGCAAGCAAAGCGCTACCTGCACTCCTGCTCTGATCCACCACTTGATTCCTTCCACCGGATGGGCCTGGGACCAGAAGCAGCCACAGCTGGAGGTCTGGAAGCAGCTGTAGGAGCTTCCTGCTGATGTTGCTGCATCACCTCTGCCACCCTGGGGCCGGACCGTGCACTTCTCTTACCCAGATCCAGCCATTTTCCCACTGACCTGCTAAGTTGTCTTTGGCATTTGTGGGTTGAGAAGTGTGGTAACTGCTACAGCTCAGTGATTCACGGCCCTCAGGCCTGCTACACCCAATTATTCCTGGCCTGGTCATTCCTGGCATGGTCCATGCTGGGCTGCACTCTGCTCTCATTACGGTGAGATAGAACTTTCCCAGTGACCATCTGGGGAGTTCTGGGCTGGAGACCTGCTTCCCTCTGGTATTTCATGGGTTCTGTGGCTCTAGAATTTGTTCAGAGCCATTTTTTACAGGTGTTTGGAGGGATTTTGGGGAGAGCTTAAGTGAGTCCCTGTTTTCCAGCTGCCATCTTCATCTAGCTAGTTTTTAGTGTCTTTAGTTCCATTTCCAGTTTTTTATATATAGCATGTTGGTTACAGATTAGTGTGAGTCTTCTTTGGATGGTTCCACTGGCACTAATCATTAGTTTCTTAGTGTTGACTTTGACATTTGTTTTAATGAACTGTTGGTCTGACAGATAGCTGATTATCAAATGTCTCTTGCATTTGTAAAGAGTAATTTCTTGCCTGTTAAGACAGAATCCACTTCATTTTTGTAGCGATGTTCATTGCTAACCAAGTTTAGTACTTTTAGACTATTCTTAAATGAAGTTTTCGTGATACAAGGTATGAAGCTTTGAAATAGTTTATAAGCATTTGGTCTCTTGTTTCTTAATCTTGAACCATATTTTCCAGCAGTTTTCATCAGCCTTTCTTGTGCCAGTCATTGTGTAGAAGTGACTGAGTAGTATCAGTATGTCTGTTCACTGGGTCCCTCTTAGGAGTTCTTTTCTGCCTCTTTATTGGCCCATAAGCTGCAGTTATCTTCAAGGTTATCTTTTTGCTTGTGCTTTTCAGAAATAGTTTTTGTTTATGATAACCAATGACCAAAAGTCCCATGAAATGTTTTTTGCTTATGGTTGCAAGGTGAAATCAATTCCAGCTCCTGTATTTGAGGAACATATGTAAGAATCCTCATTTTTAGGAGACAGTTAAACATGTTTGAAATGAAAGGAAATAAGCAGATTATCTTCGGTAAAGGAGATATTCTCCCTGATTGTTCTGGTGGACAAGTTGGAAATAAAACCACATTCTGAGATTTATCAAGTCAGTATTTGTGTGTTTAGACTTATTAATGTATATTACTTTAAGTTTGAGGATAATCAGCATTTAAATATTTTTCTTTTATTTCTGTGTTATTAAAGCAAAAAACTTCCTGAATATTTGAATACTTCAGAAGTTTAATTTTTTTCCTTTTTTTTTTTTTAACCATAAATTGCAGGTGCTGATGGGAAGGGTTCCAGACAGAGGAGGAAGGCCAACTGAAATTGAACCACCACCTCCTGAAATGCCTCCTTGGCAGAAGAGACAAGAAGGCGGAGGGAGGGGTGGCTGGGGTGGAGGTGGAGGTGGAAGAGGAGGTGGGGGTGGAGGTGGCCGGGGTGGTTGGGGAGGAGGTGGAGGTGGAAGAGGAGGTGGGGGTGGTGGGGGCTGGGGAGCCAGTGGTGGTGGTGGTGGAGGAGGAGGTGGGGGTTGGGGTGGTGGGGGTGGGGGTGGGGGTAGAGGTGGGGGTTTTCAAGGGAGAGGCGATTATGGTGGGAGAGGAGATTATGGTGGGAGAGGGGGTTATGGTGGGAGGGGAGGTTATGGTGGAAGAGGGGGTTATGGAGATCCATATGGAGGAGGAGGGGGTGGTGGTGGTGGATATCGGAGGTACTAAAAATTCCATTATAGATAAATTAGATGATGCCTGTTTTCTAGTAGAAGGATGTATTCGGTACTTTTAGGCATAGTATTTTAAATAACATTCGAATATGCTCTATGAAGTATACATCCTTTAGACCACCTGATACCATCACTATTGAATCTGGTTAATACATAAGAGCGTTGTTTTTATATTGGATTTTGATCTCTTAAGGGAAGTGGTCCTTATATTCCATATATCCTTGAGCATGTTTTTTTTTTCCAAAAAAAAATGATGAGAAAATAAAACAAAAAACTTTAAAAAAAATGTAAATATTTATTACCACTAATCTTAGAACATGGGAAGGGGGAAGCATTTTAGTATTTTCCTAGTCAGAGCTTAGACTCCAAAAGTACCTATATTTTAATTTAAGTTTATTTCATAGAACTGACCCCACTTCCCGTGAATCTATAGATTGTTGGCTTCATCAGTATTTTTTGTACATCCTTTGTATTTGTTAATCTGCCCCCCCCACCTTTTTTTTTGCCTGGGAATAAGTAGTCAAGGGGTCCAAAATGCTCTTAACTAGGTTTGTTTTTTCTCTACAGGAGGGACTCCATTCATCTATATTTTTGCTAGGGTTCCTTTTCTTATATATAGTCCAAACCTATTTGTACATATGAAAAAATAGGTCTTTTTCTCTCCATAAAATTCCTCCCTAACATTTTAAAATCATTTTCTGATCTGAGTTTAAAATCTTTAAAATGTTCTTATCTCACAAAACAAAGTTGAAGTGAAAATTAAATTGACAAAATTTACATGTACTGTCTGTTCATAAAAGTATGAAATATCTTTCTTTGGAGGAAAGGGAGCAAGCCTTCAAAGAAAATAATAATTTTTACCCCACTTAGCCTTAGAATATATATATAAAGACAAGCCCAGCTTCCTGTCACATTTTAAAGTAAGGAATTAGGCTGAGCTTCTAGGCCAAATTACTTTTATCTTTTGATTCTTTAATGTTAAATCTGGCCAAAAATTAGATTGGGTTGATAGATTTACCACAAATGGACTGAATTGGTTTCATGGGTAGTGCCACTTCCTGAAGGAAAGATCTCATTTGATTGTTTTCTGTAGTGTTTTGGTGAGGTAGTAGGTTGGGATAGCTAGCCAGGGAGATAGCTTGGCACCTCTGCATTGATGATTAGAACAATGGCCTGGGAATCTGGAATCCAGAGTTCTAGTATTAGCACTGTTACCTGGAGGAGTTGAGGGGTAGAGTAAATGCTCCGTCTTTGAAAGACATTTCCATGTATCCTATGGGGACGATAACACCCTGCTACTTGCTTCACAAATATGTGAACATTAGTGAAATAATGTTGTAAAGTTGTCTGGGGTAGTCCCTTATATTTAGGGAGCGAATGGGGAATGATAAATCTCTCCCAGAAATGAGATTGAGCTACTACCCAAGTATTTCTCAGGCAGGTTGTAGAACTGGTGTCCCAACATATGCAGAACAACTTTTTAGTGTGTGTAATTCAGTAGATGCGTAAACGTATTGTTAACTAGAGAAGTGATGTGATTGCTTGTTGAGCAATTTTTCAAAAGAAGCCATGGGGTAAAAATCCCAAGGAAATGTAATATCATCAGAAAAGGGGATAATTCTGTATGCTGCAGTCTTGAAAACATATTTTCAAGCCAACCCTCTGAGACAAGAGACTTTCCAGAGGAAAGGAAAATGTAGAATTTTTTTGATTGTTAATGGTGAGTGTTTGTTTAGGGTATTTTTTGTATGTTTACATTTAATGGACAGAAGCACTCAAGTTCTCATTTGTGACAATAGAAAAAATCCTTTCCATATTTAAGAAAACACCTTTTAGTAACAGCTGTGAACACTGAATAAAATACTGTTTTAAGTTTCTCTTGTGTTATTTATATAGAATCTGACAAATTCCTCTGTACCAAATGGTTATCACCTACCTTGAGTAAATCATAAAGGACCACTTGAAAAAATAAAAATAACTTTTCCAAAATCAGAGTTGCTTTGATCACTGAATAATGTTGCCCCTACTCTCCCAAAAAACAGCTTTAAAACAACTTCATCTTTGTGAGGTTTGTCTGTCTGGGAGAACATAAAATTGTGTTGAAACTAATTTAGATCTCAGTATGAAAAGCCTCCCTGGGGTGGGAGAAGCATGGAGAGTGAATGACAGGTGTTCTTTGGTATTTAGCTTGCTTACTCTCGTGGGCAAGTCATTCACTCCTTTGGGACTTAAAGTTTCCTTATCTGTGAAAGGACATGCTTGGGTTAGATAATTTCTTAAGGTCCCTTCCAACTCTGATAGATTTTTTTGGGTGTCAAATTCCCAGCTTATTAAATATATCTGTTCAGAGTAAGTATAAGTATGAGTAATCGGACAAACCGTTGGAAGTACCTCTGTTATTTTCTTACTAGAGTAGTTAAACTGCAGTTGGAAGGTAAAGGGCGAATGATGTCATTGGCTACCCCTGCTCAATCATTTCATTAAACAGCTATTGCATCCATCCCAATGCACTATGCTGAGAACACAAAACCAAAATGTAGTTGTACCTTTAACCTCTGACATTCCTTCCCAAACCCTGGAAAAGTGTTTTCCTTTCTATCTTGCCCTCAATCTCTTCAAACCCGGTTGAATTAGTTTGTTGGGCTGAAGCTGTGGCATTAAAGGTATAAAATCTTAACTCCACTAAAGCCCTATTCTGGTGACATCTTGTCATCTCCTGTGCCACTGTACTTTCTCCTCCAGACCTGACCTAAAGAATATCCTGATAAGTTAATTCACGCAGTTTTGAAGGTTTACTCTGAGGCTGAGCTGCCGTTTTTTGAGGTTGAACTAAACTAGCTGACTTCAGGCAATTGAAAAGTCTAAAGTGAAGACTTTGTTTTTTTGTTAGAAGAAATGACACACGATGAAGGTCCTAATATCTTTTATCATATAAATATTAAACAGGAAACTTACATTAGGTATCAAAAGACTTTACAATCTGTACATTTGAATTTTCTGTCAGTTCTTTTACATTGTACAACTTTGGACACAGTTTACAAATTACAGTGAGGGAGTTAAGTACCAATGAGAAATGAGACTGCCTACTAATAGTAACACTTTTGAAACGAGACATCTACATTAAGCACACTTAACACCCAAGGTTGGTTAAATCATGGTAAAGCAGGTATTAACCAAATCATTCCATTTCTGTCCTGTAATTTCCATATCTTGATAAGGTTTAAAGTAAATAAGCCTGCCAAGCTCTGTTCATTGAACCCTTGGTACAGAGATCTTAACCTGGGGTCTGTTAACTTTTTTTTATTAAATAAATTGCTTAACTATTTCAATGTAGTTGGTTTCCTTTGTCATTTTATTTTAAAACATTCGAAGAACCGGTCTTTCGGCTTAACCAGACTGCTAAGGGGTGTCTGTGACCAAAAAACCAAACCAAAGCAAAACAAACAACAACAAAAAAAAAACCCCGAATCCCTGCAGGCTTGGTGGTTATGGGAAAATTTGTGGTAAATTAGTTACCTCTCATTCAGTTACTTTTCCAGTAAGCAAATAAATGGGATCATCTGGAAATGTTAGTTCTGGCTAGTGAGGCTATCTTTGGGAAAGCTAAGCATTCAAAATTTAAAAGTGAAAGACATCCCAAGATAAAAAATAAGCCAAATTCTCATTTGGTGGAGTGAAAGGGAGCCAAAGTAGGAATCTGCAAGCCCTTGTTCAGACAAGACAGATTAAATACATTGAATGATGCAAATTTCCAAGATTGTGGACAAATTATCAACTCAAATTTTGTTATAATTGACTAATAAAAATTTATTTTACCATACTTTGCCTGAAAGTCTAACAAATGATAATATATAAATTTGTGTGCAAGGTGTTTTTACTATTTTCTGATTTCAGCATACCCTGGTGTGTTTGGGATTAATGTAGCAATGTCCAAAAATTGTACATGTTTCACATTCACATTTTTACACAGGAAAAAAAAAACCTCAGCCTACATGCAGGCACAATATTTTCTATACACAATGTATACATATTTACAATGTCAGCCGTTATTGAAACTACTCATCTAATTAGCTTATACCTCAAACAATTTTACTAACGAAAGGGTATAATCTTCCCCAGAACACATACATTGAAACAAAAAGAAAGGAATCTTGTCACGACCAACTGAACTTTTGAAGGTTTCCTTAAATTAAGAATTAATTATGGAATGGAAGAGGTTAAAAAAAGATTTTCTAGCCACAGTGCGATATAAATCCATGTACCAATGTGTTTTCTGGCTGTGCCATCTTCAATGCATGCTCTTATCAAATGCAGAAATACGTGTTTGGAGTCAACGTATGGGGTTTGAACTACCACTGTTGCTTAAGCCGTATGATAAGGTACTTAATTTGATAGCAGTGGACTTAGAAGTCATAAGATCTGACCCTACCACTTTACTAGGTATATGACCTTAGAGGAAGAGAATCCATTTCTTTGTCTGTAAAATGTAGGTAGTAATTCTTAGGCTACCTTAACTGCAGAGTTGTCCAGTATGGTGTGATGGGAACCCTATAGAAAGAGCCAATTTTAGTTCCAACTCGACCATTTATAAGCTGTGATCCTGAAAAAGACACTTCTCTGTCTGAGCCTTGTTTTCTTTCCTCTGAGAAACTGAAGGACTGAGGACTGGAAACGATCTTTTAGGTGGTCCTGCTAGCTCTAACATTTCTACTCTAAAAGAAATACTGAGGGGGTTAGGTTAGGAAGAAGCAAAATATAGGCAGTCTTTCACAGCATGAGTATTGTGGAAGGGTTATACATGGTGATGCGCATGTGGCCCATGTTGAATTGCTTGACTTCTTGGGGAGGGTGGGTGGGAAGGGAGGAGGGGAGAGAGTTTGGAACTCAAACTTTTAAAAAATAGATGTTTAAAAGTAAAAAAGTTTTTTTTTATGCAACTAGAAAATACACAGGCAATGGGGCGTAGAAATTTATCTTGCCCTACAAGGAAGGAAGGGAAAAGGGGATGGGAGGGGAGTGGGGTGACAGAAGGGAGGGCAGACCGGGGAACAGGGCAACCAGAATATATGCCATCTTGGAGTGGGGGGGGGGCTAGAAATGGGGAGAAAATTTGTAATTCAAATTCCTGTGAAAATCAATGCTGAAAACTAAACATATTAAATAGAAATAAAAATAAAGATGAAAAAAAAGAAGTGCCGAACGCTTTCTATGTAATGTGTATTGTGCTTTGTGAATGTTAAAGCACTATATAAATGGGCAGTCATGACGTTTGAGGACAGTATCTCTGCTCTGATTATGATCATCATACAGACTAGATAGACAGTTGAGATGACAAGATAAACTCCCAATTGAACACAGTGATATTTTGTTTACAGGCTCTTAAAATGAGGACAAGTGAGTTCACTTTCAGGTAGAAATGTCTAGGGATAGAGGAAGAAGTGAGGTTTGGAAGAGTGGGAAAGGAGGAGAATGGCCACCCTACTGGGAAACCTGTGGACACCCAAAAGACAGAATCCAAAGACATGCGATATTGGTGGTGAGATGAGCCATAATGGCTCACTGAAATTAAAGGTGCCAGGATTGGAGTGGGGAGGTATAAGACTAGGTTAGTCTGACGACAGACTAACAGATTCTCTTCCTCATCTCTGATGGAAAGGGAACTGTTGCAGACTTGAAACAAGTTGAATGGGTGGAGGAAAATGAATCCTGTTCTTAGGTAAAGTAGCTTCTGTCCCACAGGGAAGAGAATTTTTTTTTTAAGAGTCTTCTTAGGGCTGAGTTTAGAATTTAGTTTGAAGGATGTAGGGATTATCTGAGGTCATAAGAGCAGTGTTTCAAGAAAAGGGCTGTGAGTCTTGTCGAGATCCTGTAGCCAGGCTTTCAGCTCCTCTGCTCTGGCCCTGGAGCTGGGGTTGGGAGGGTTTTGGTACAAGGAGATGTTTATTGTACTGAGTGCTGACATATATTGTCTAGCCTTTTTTTTTTTTTCAGCTGGGAGGAGGGGAGGAGAACATCTCTGGATAACACCCCATTGAGAACACACTTCCTCCTCAAATGAATGAGAACCAGAATGAGGGTGTGTGTTTTTTGATATACAATTTTTCAGGTTGAAGAGGGCGTTAGGGCAGCTAGGTGAATAGAATAGAACACTGGCCCTCGAGTCTGGAGGCCATGAGTTCAAATTTGGCCTCAGACATTTGGGATTTACTAGCTGTGTGACCTTGGGCAGGTCACTTAACCCCAATTGCCTCGCCTCCCCCTTCCAAAAAAAAAAGAAAATAGGGCATATATTTTAAATAGAGTACCTCTCTCTAAATCCCAACATTTTCCCCATTGCCTTGTGCTTGGCAGCTCTGGAGAAAGTTGAGGTCTGCCCTTCTCCATGATGCTCCTACGCTCTCCTAGCTTCAAGGCTAGGAGCAGTCTTGATGTTCTCTACGACTCAGGATGTGGTTGTTGCCTCTTTCAAGCCGGAGAGATTCAATCTTCTTCTGAGCAAACCTTAGTTCAGTCCTTAGAACTTCGTTGTCTGCCTTCAGAGTATTTATTTCCTGAGAAGACAGAATAAAGGATACGTTATAAGAGGTGCAATGAAGGGCAAATCCAGTTTGGCGGTGTCCCAGTATGCTGCATTTGATTTGGTGTATCCCATTCACTGTAAGAAAAATCAACAGTGATTTTCAAGATGGCTGAGGTTTTTTTTTTTTCTGAGTAGAAAATAACATCTTGGGTGGAGCCAAGATGGTGGCTGGAAAGCACGCACTTGCGTGAACTCCCCACCCAGGTCCCTCCAAAAACCTATAAAAAATGTCTCTGAACAAATTCTAGAGCTGCAGAACCCACAGAATAGCAGAGGGAAGCAGGGCTCCAGCCCAGGACAGCCTGGATGGTTGTTGGGTAAGGTCTATGCCATGGAGTTGGGAGAGGAGCAGAGCAGAGCCCAGCTGCCTGGACCAACCAGACTGGGAGCCGGGCGGAACAGGCCCTCGTGCCCTGAATCAGTGACCTGCGGCAGTTACCAGACTTCACAACCCACAAACACCAAAGACAACAGAGAAGGTTACTGGAAAAAGCTGTGGGGACAGAGTGAAAGGAGTCTGCACTTCGGCCACTGCCCCAGGGGCAGTGGAGGTGGTGCAGCTCTAAGGACAGAACTACAGCTGCAGTTGCTTCTGGCCCCAGGCCCACCTGGTGGGAGGAATTAAGGGGTGGATCAGAGCAGGAGTGCAGAGCCAGCTTAAGATCTGAGTCACGCCCAGGTTGGTGGCTCTTGGGGGAGGAGGAGCACTGGTGTGGCAGAGCTTGCTGTGTAGAAATAGCTCTGAAAACAACAGTGCATGCCCTCAAGCTTGGAACAAAGTACTCTCTACAAGCAGTCATACCCCGATGAAAAACTCAAGGGTCAAGTAGTTGGCTGGGAACATGGCCAGGCAGTGAAAACAAACTCAGATTCAGACTCAGACTTTGGAATCTTTCTTTGGTGACAAAGAAGACCAAAACATACAGCCAGGAGAAGTCAACGAAGTCAAAGAGCCTACATCAAAAGCCTCCAAGAAA
>JAQQSZ010020026.1:0-10237 GCA_028646595.1 Phalanger gymnotis
ACCTCTTTTTCTGAATTCAGGAAATTGCACCTTCTCTCCCAATTTGCAAAGTTCCTAATTTTCCTCCAATTATAAACCAGATTAGCTAATATTTTCATGTTTCCTTTTCATTAGTTGGCCTCATTTTTTCATTTTTTTGGAGGGGGAAAGGCAGGGCAATTGGGGTTAAGTGTCTTGCCCAAGGTCACACAGCTAGTAAGTGTGTCAAGTGTCTGAGGCTGGATTTGAACTCAGGTCCTCCTGACTCCAGGGCCTCTACTCACTGCACCACCTAGCTGCCCCTAGTTGGCCTCATTTGAGTAACTGTTTCTCCTATATAAAAAATTATCTGTCTCTGTATGTGCAGCCCTAAGGTGAGGAAGGCAAGCCTGGTCTTTTTTTGGGGGGGGGGGCAGTTACCAGGCATTGCTTAATGTATAGATAAGCTTTGTAGACAGAGTCATTTAATCTTTCACCTATAACATCTAGGGAGGGAGTTGGTGCAAGGATGGCTACCTGCTTTTTATAGAGGACAAAACTGAGATTCAGAGTGGAGATACGACTTGCCCATGGGTCACACAGCTGGCAGTGCAGGAGGTGGGGGAAGGGGTGGTGCCAGGACTGAGTCGGAGATGAAGGGGTTGCAATCAGGCTCAGGATGTGAGGCACTTGGGGCTGGTGGGGGGCTTGAGAGGAGGGGAGCTCTGTCTGTTCTGCCCTGCTCACTGCTGGGAGCTCCCTCTGCCTGAGGATTAGGGTTTTTGTTTCTACAACATCTACAAAGTGCTTCTCTTACCCTTGAGGTGGATGACAGGAGAAGGAATAGAGATGTTGGGCCTGGGTACCTGAGCCTTGCCTGCAGGTACAGAGGGGCTGTCCCACAGGAGAGGATTGAGCCTGATCATGCTCAGCCCCAGAGGCAGAACCAGGAGGGATTGGGGAAAGGTGCAGAGGGACCCTCCATTCAATCCAACCATGGGAGCTGTCCAGAAGTGGAACGAATGACGGCATAAGGAATGCATTTCCCATTGTTGGAAGTCTTCAATGGTGGCCTGGAGGGCGTTTGGGGGGGGATATTTCAGAGGAAACATTCAGAGAAATGTTTCAATAGATGTTTCAAGGCCCTTCTAAGTGGAGATTTAATGATTCTGTTATTTTTGTGTTTGTCCTGTGTTCTTGAAGAGGACCATGGCATCAGGGAAATGATGACATGACTTGCAGTTGACTTTGATTGGAGTGAGGGAGGGCTGTGCAAGGTCACCAGCCTCACTTCCTCCTCCAGAGCCATCTGGGTCCACTGGCCTGATATTGACCAAGATCATTGGAGATGGCCTAGGCTGTATTTTGAGACACTGGCTCTTTTAGGCTAAGGTCTTTTCAGGTTCTTACTTTGAGTAAGATAATATTCATTCAGTGAATAGGCCTCTTTAACAAATAATCAAGGGATGGCCCCTTTAATCAAGACTCAAAAAAATCAAACTGGGAGGGGAAGACCCTCAGTGTTCCTGGCCAAAAAAGAAACAGTTAATATTTGGTATTTACATTCACTCTGTGTTAGGAGGGCAGGGACCTATTGTCTAGTCTATGAGCTACAGAGGGAACTGAGTTTAGGGCTTGGTTTTTGAGAAAGAAATCTAGCCAGGAAACCAGAAGTTAAAGAGGCAGCCTTCAGCTATCGAAATGGAGCATAGAGAGGAAGCAGAGGCAGAGGCAGAGGCCTCTGATGATTCTGTTAGGGGACAGGTGGAGGAACCAGATCTCTGATGACACTGTATGTATCGGGAACTCTCAGGTGACTAAAGTACCTCCCCTCAATACAAGTCAGCACCTTCTCTGAAACTTTGAGTCATAGACCAGAGGTCCTTTGACTGGTTTGTGTCACTGACCCCCTGGGCAGTCTGATAAAGCCTTTCTGAGAAAAAAAATTTTTTTTAAATAGTACATTTCAGTTAGAGTTCAGTACAAATACCAGTGCAATTTCTCTTTTCCTCTCCAAATTCTTTGTAATCTATCCATGGACCCCAGGGAGACCAGGGAGACCAGGAGGAATCCTTGTCTTAGAGGGTGACCTTAAGCCTGAGAAATTAGGTGACTTAGGAGGTGGGATTTGAACCTGGATCTTCTTGACTTCGGGAGAGTGGATCTCTGGACTATGATGCCCTACTTTTAATTCTAGTACGATCCCAATTTGCAGATGAGAAAACTGAGAATTAGAGCATGATGAAGCTCCAGGTCCTGGCCTTCAGGACAGGAACAAGAGACAAAGGTAGAGGAGGAAGCCAGATGGAAGAGAAGATCCTTCCTTTTCCCTCAGGGAGCTTATGACCCCTCTTCCCCTCCCCTAACCATCCATTTTGCCTTAATGGAACCACAGGAGCCTGTGCCCTAGGATCTTGTACCTCTGTTGCATTGCTCTCAATGTCAGGGGAGAGTTCTCTGGTTATCCAAGGAAAAGGCATATCACAGACTTCCTGGGCCCCCTAGCCTGGGACCTAGTGGGAAAAGCCCAATACTTGGGATCACAGGGCCTAGGTAGAAGTCCTGGCTCAGCTCCTCAAGTCCAAGTGATCCCAGGCCTCAGGTTCTACTTGCACCCACTCTGGCTGCTGGTACAAGGTCTTTGACAGGCTGGTAAGTCCAGAGACATCCTGGGGAGAGGGGAGCAAGGGGGAAGTGGGACTTGGCATGAGTTAGAGTTGGAGTGTCCTATGGTTGTGAGGGGCTACATCTGCCTGGTGGTGGTAGACAGGGATAGGATGTGGGGGAATGCCCTTCCTTTAGTTGGGAAGGAAAGGAAAGGGACAACATGGGCAGAGATGAATCTTCTGTCAGAGGATGAGTCTTTCTGAAATGAATGACTGTCTCACAGAGTTAACTCCAACCTAGCCAGATTGTACAGAAAAAGTCCAGACTGAGGAAGCTCCATTGGAAAATGTGGAGACTAGAGATGGCCAATGAGATGGAGCAGGAGGCAAGTGATTCTTCAGGTCCTTCGAAATTCTAGTCCTGTCCTCTTTAAAAGACCTAATTAACCTTACAAATACACTTCTTGCCTCTTCTCTAGGAAACCAGCTCATAAGATAACCCTCCCCAATCCCAGACACCCTCATTACTTCTTCATTTAGTGAGAATGGGAAGGGATCTCACATCTGTGCTGTCCTGGTTCCCTAAACCTTCTCCCAATGGGATGAGGGATAGGTAAAGACTTGGTAAAGAGGACATTCTCTGCCTCATTTCTTACCTACCCTTAATCACTGAATGTGCCTTGCCTCAGTCAAAATGAGACTTACATTGAGCTTAAAAAGGCCAAGGTCTCCCCCTCCCTCCTCCAGGGCCATATCCAGTCATCCTGATCTATATCTCACCACTGGACCCACAAGGCTCAGAAGGAGAAAGCGAGGCTAGTAGGAATACACTGGGAGTTGTAGTCACAAACTTACAAAAAGTGGTCCAGGCCATAAGGTCATCTTCTTACTGGAAGCAGCAGTGGCAATCTGCAGCCCCCTGGCTATCTGAGCAGCCTTGTAAGAATTGTACTTCTCACCTCTTGATGTGAGAAGGGGTATAGAAAAGGTGGTCTAAAAATTGTCTGCTTACCCAACCCTGGCCTGATTGCTGTAGCAGGCAGGGATCCCATTCTGCAGGCAAAACACAAAAAAAAATGCAAAATTTTGTTGCAAAGATGATTCCACTCACCATTGGTACATGGAATGTGCTCACTCTTATGGACTACAAAAAATCCAGTAGACCTTAAAGACAAAGAGAACTCAGTAGGTATCCAATCCAAATTGCAGCCCTGAGTGAACTAAACCTGGCAAATGAAGGCCAGTTTACCAAATTAAGAGCTGGATACACACTTTTTTGGTCCTTTCTTGCTTTTTTGAGCTTCAGTTTCCTAATCTGAAAAATGAGTAGAGGACTGGGTCAATCATCTAGCCTGGTTTGTCATTTTACAGATGAAGAAACTGAGGCTAAGGGACATAAAGTGGCATCCCCAAGGTCACAGACCTGGAGCACTAACTAACCTAGAGAGAGTCTGCTTTCTTAAAACCTTCCTGGAGAATGGCCCCTCACCAAATGGAAGCTCTGGGTCCCTACAGCTCCCAGGCAGCCCTAATCTTGCTGTGCTTGGTCTCTTTAGCACATTGTTGCCAGTAAATTGAACCTCCAACCTGTATAAAAATAGTGGAAGATTTTCCACCTGATACCAAGCAGTAAGTGTGAGGTGGAAAGGATGAGACAAAATTTAATCATGGGTGAGAGCTGAATCCTTTACACACCTTTTTGCACTTGATCCTTGATTAGAAGCACCAATCTTTTGCCTTAGCCTTAGACAGCAGAGCTAGGACACAGAATCAGGAAAATCTCCCTGACAGAAACTTCCTAGTAGCTGGAATGGACAGTTTGGATAGGTAGTGAGCTGTCTGTCTGGAGGTAGTAAAATATATACCATGGTCACTTGGTAGATAGGGTGGGGGTAGGATGGTGTATCAGTAAGAAAATAAACACAACATTGACAATAATCATGCATATGCCTATGCAGTTCTGTATCACAAAATATGAAAGACTCTCCATATAGAAGGCAGAAGAAGTAAAACATTTATTCAGGCACAAAACAACCAGCTCCCACAACCAGTAAGCCCACTTTATCACAACAGCAAGGAACTTAAAACACAATATCACAGCATGGAGACTCACCATTCCAAAACCTCTCAGCCCCCTGCTGGGGCCTTTCCAAAAACTTACGGTACAGCTATCACAGATCAACTCTCTTTCCCTCAGTTCTAACTGTCATTAACTACCATAACAGCTCTCTCATGATTTCCTGTGAAACAACTTCCTTTTTCTCTCAGTAAGCTCCTCCCACCACATGTGATTTAGGCTTCCTGTAACATAAGCAAGTCACATGGCCTATTAATGGGTGGGAAAGTTCTTCAAATCTAAATTGCCCTTTCTTATCCATTACTCAGGGCAATGGGAATTTTGGGATAATTGGTGTCAACAGAACTTTACACAACAATATAACAGGGATAACACAAGATAAGTATATAAAACAATATCATCATTCCCCCCTTGAATGAATGGGGCTCGAAATCTTGGGGTAAAGGGAAAAGGTCTTGTCCTCCACAGCTTCTTCCTGCTGAAATTGGATGTAGAGCTGTCCCTGCCCCAAGAAGTCAAATGTCCCATTTGAGAGATCACTTCTTTAGCAAGCTGGCATCTGGCACTTGGTTGATGCCTAGTCCAGGGACAACACATCATGGTCATAGATTGGTGACATCCAAACACATCAGAGGTGATGTCTGGCTTAAGCCATCAGGCATCTGCAGGTCGATGGTACTAAGCCTGGAGGAAACTAATCTCACAACCAAATTTAACAGACAAAAGCCAAAAAGAAACAAACTATCATAGCCTCATTCATGATAGAATACATGAGTCAAGGATACAGTTTCATAATCATTTTCTCCTGAGTAAACAACTGTTACAGTATTATCTTTCCCATGTGCTATAGTATCTGTAGCATTTGGAACGTCTTCCAGATTCTGCTTTACCCATACTTTAATTCCCAATTTTACTCTATCAGTAGAACCAAACCCTTCCTTTCCTCTGATACTTATTTTGGTAGGAGGGTCAGTTTTCACAAGGGGTATTGTTTCACAAGGAATAATAATCATCTGAATGATTCTATCATTTTTACAAAATAGTATGGGTTCTTCACCCAAATTCTGGAATGTTACAATAATTTGTGCTTGATAACTAGAATCTATCACTGCAGCCAATACATGTATTCCCTGAGCTGCTAGTCCTAATTTAGGTAATATTGGTCCAAAATGATTCTTAGGGATTCTCATATATATCCCAATACAGATTTTTCTTATCTCTTTTCTATCCAACCAAAAGTCCCTTAAACAATGTAAATCATATTCTGCCAAACAAGGTATTCCTGGATACCATGGTGGGACATCTTCTCTCATAGTCCAATACTCAATATTTGAGATCTTATGTGTTTGCTGTTTTCTAATTTGCAGATTTGGGGTCATCATTCTGGCTAGAGGTGTACATCCTCCTAATGGTCCATTGAAATGATGTAAAGCAGTAAACAAATTATCCTTCCAATGTTGATAAGAATTATTAGAACTTAACTTTCTTAACTGTTCTTTGAATGACCCATTCATTCTTTCTATTAACCCAGATGCTTGCGGATAACATGGTATATGACATATCCACTCTGTGTTGTTTAATATGCAACATCTCTTGATCCCATTACCTTTGAAATGTGACCCATTATCCTTCTGAATCTGTATTGGGGTTCCATAATATAGACTTATAATATCTATAGTTTTACAGGTGTTTTTCTGGATTGCATTCTTATAAGGACAAGCCACTAGTACACCTGAATAGGTGTCAACGTAAGTACACATAAATTTGTATCCTTTATCATGGGGTAGTGGTCCAATATAATCTATCTGCCAAATTAGGGCTGGAACTTTTCAAAGGTAACATGGCCTATTAATGGGTGGGAAAGATCTTCAAATCTAAACTGCTATTACAGATGGTACTGCAGAAGAGAAGCCATTCAGTCACGATTGGGCTAGAGTCCTTTGGGGTTCTTCTAGCTCAGAGATTTTCTGAGTGGTGTGTTTCCAAGTCTCTGGGACCCACGCTAATGACACAGTTTTATTCTGTATTTCCAGGTATATGCTGGAGCTGGGGAAGACTACCTTAACATTGACCAGCACTTCAACCATTTTAAGGACACCACAATCATAATCTTTAACTCCAGGCAGGAAGGCTCACATGGCAAAGAACAAGCACCCACTTCCCCTTTGTGCCAGGGACCTGCATGGAGGTAAAACCCCAGAGAAAGAGCCTTGAATGGTCCACCCAGGTAGGACCCAAGACAGGATCTCAGCCCATCCTTGAATTGGTCAGAAGAGTCTCAGAAGCAAACTCTGATGGGGAAAGGATGAAAAGCTGGATGGCAATGGCAAGAAGCACAATGGTGTCCCTTTTGGTGGGGAGAGATTGGGGAGAAAGAGAGGGAGTTCTGAAGGGCTGGGGTCCAAACAGGATAAGAGAAGAATCTAGGGTGTTCCAGGACATTTGTCCTGGCTTGTTGGACAATTGCCATGCATTGCTTAATACATCGACAAGCTTGGAAGACCCAGCTTTTGTCTCCTCAGTCCTTTAATCTTTCAGCCGTGGCAATTGGGAAGGGGTTGGGTGCAAGGATTGTTATGTCCTTTTTATAGAGGAGGAAACTGAGATTCAGAGTGGAGATATGACTTGCCCATGGTCACACAGGTGGCAGTGCAGGAGGTGGGGGAGGGGGTGGTGCCAGGACTGTGGGGCAGATGAAGGGGCTGCAATCAGGCTCGGATGTGAGGTGCTTGGGGTTGGTGGGGGGCTTGGGAGGAGGGGAGCTATGTTTGTTCTGCCCCACTCACTGCTGGGAGCTCCCTCTGCCTGGGCATCATGGTTTTTGTTTCTCCAGCCTCTCCAAGGTTTGTGGAGTGCTTCTCTTGCCCTTGAGATAGATGGTGGGAGAAGGAATAGTTGAAGGCATTGGACTTGGGTACCTGAGCCTTGAGTGCCTGGTCCTGCTCAGCCCCTGAGACAGAACCAGGAGGAATTTGGGAAATATGCAGAGGGACCTTTCCATTCAATCCAACCATGGGAACTGTCTAGAAGTGGAACCAGATGATGCCATGGGGAGTGAGTTTCCCATTGCTGGAAGTCTTCAAAGGGAACATACATGACTGCTTGGGGGAGTTTTTCAGAGGAAAATTATATTTCTAGAGATGCCTGATGCCCCTTCCAAATGGAAATTTGATCATTCTTTTAGGGGAGAGAGAGAGGAATCTGATCTGTTTTGTATCTATATGGAATTCTCAGAACAAACTCCCCTCCAGAACCAAGTCAGAACCTTCTCTGAAACTTCAAATCTTAGAGGCTAAGTCTTTTGACTGCTTTATGTCATCATCCAGCCCTGCCCCCCCCCAAGCAGTTTGGTGAAGCTCTTCTTACAAAAAAGGTTTTTATATATAAAAGGATTTGTACATTTCAGTTAGAGTTCAGTGAAAATAAAGAAGGAATTTATTTTTTCTTCTCCAAGTTCACAAATCCTTTGTAGTCTATCCATGGACCCCAGGGAGATCTTTGGAGACCAGGTTAAGAACTGCTATCTTAGGGACCTCAAGCCCTGAAAAGTTAGGTGACTTGGGATGTGGGATTTGAACCCAGATCTTCTTGACTTTGAGGGAGTGCATCTCTATCCACTATGATGCCTTACTTTTAATTCTGTTAAGATCCCAATTTACAGATGAGCAAACTGAGGATCAGAGACTGTATATGTCTTGCAGCTGTAGGTCCCCCTCCTGAGAGGAACAAGAGACAAGGGTGAAAAAGGAAGCAAGATGGAAGAGAAGATCCCTTCTTTTTTCATTTTTTTTTTTTTGGAGATGGGAAGGCAGGGCAATTGGAGTTAAGTGACTTGCCCAAGGTCACACAGGTAGTAAGTGTGTCAAGTGTCTGAGGGTGGATTTGAACTGAGATCCTCCTGACTCCAGGGCTGGTGCTCCACTCACTGTGCCACCTAGCTGCCCCAAAGATACCTTCTTTTCACTCAGGGACTCATGTTCCCTCATCCCCTCTGCCAACCCTCCCCCATTGTTCTGATTCCTTTCGTTTAATGGAATCACAGGGGCCTGTGCCCTTGCACCTTTGTTTCATTGATCTCACTGTCAGGGGAGGGGTCCATGGGTGCCCCGGGGGTGTCACAAGCTTCCTGGAGCCGTGAGCCTGGGACCTAGTGGGAAAAGCCCCATACTTGGAGTCACAGGCACTGGGTAGAAGTTCTGGTTCAACTCCTCAAGCCCAAGTGACCACGGGGTCTCAGTTTCCACATTTGTTAAGAAACCAGGTGGTTTCTTAAGTTTCTCCACACTTTGCCCCCCTCTAGTGAGGATTTCTCCCTTCAGATGGACTCTTTGGAGGCCAAGGGGCTGACTCTCACCCAGACCCAGACTATAGCTTTCTTTCCAGAGTATCCTCCACAGCCCCTTCCTGCCAACATCAGATTCTTGTTCATTCTAAAACTAGTTTTCCATTGGGTCCCCCATTCTCTCTACCATTCACCCCAACCTCATCCCCTAAAGGACAGTTGAGGTGGGTTGGATGTGGGGGAAAGGCTAGAAAAGGATGGAGCGGGATGAGGAGGGGGTGTGGCCATAGAGGTGTCACCACCTTTACTAACCTTCCAAGAAAGGCTCCTAAAATTCTTCTGGCCCCACCCCTGATATGTCTCCCTCACCTTTTGTACTCTAGCTTGGCAAAAAGTTCCAGGGGGCAGGACTGGGGTGGGGTGTTTGCTCTGGGCTGAGCAGTAGCCCAGAGCCTGTTTGTCTATTTGTAGGGTCCCACACAGACCAGAGTTACCATCTCAGGGTTAGAGTTGGACCTTATCCTTAGGAGACCCAGTGCAGCCAGGAGAATCACAGGGGCATTTCTCACCCTCCATTATGCCACTAGTGAGTGTGCCAGGGTATAGGCTATGGGTGTCCTTGTCCAGGGTATAGGCTGAGGGTCCAAGGGTTGGGGATCCCCTGAGGTTGCTGCTTGGAGAGAATCCTAGAAACTGGAGAAGGCTGTGCTCCCGAGAGAGTGGGAATGCTCTACCCTTCCTCTCCGAATGGGTGGGGAGCATATTCCTTTTCTTCTCCATCCCTGCACCCTCATATTCCAAGCCCTTGCAAAGGTTGCCCCCTTCCTTCCCTCCTCCACCACCACATTAAAACTGTCTGTTATGCCTTGGTGCTGGTCCAAGGTCTTTGACAAGCTGTTAAGTGCAGTGAGATCCTGGGGAGAGGGGACCAAGGGAAAATGGGACTTGGCATGGATCAGAGTAGGGCAGGGATGAGGAACCTGGGGCCTGGAGGCCACATGTGGCCATCTAGGTCCTCAAGTGTGGCCCTTTCACTGACTCCAAACTTCACTGAACAAATCCCTTTAATAAAAGTATTGGCTGTACTCAATGATCTAGAAGGCCCCATGTGGCCTCTACAACGAAGGTTCCCCATCCCTGGAGTAGGGTATCCCTTGGCTGTTTGGGGCTATATTTGCATAGGGTGAGGGTAGGATGTGAGAATCCCCCTCCTTGAGTTGAGATGGAAGGGAAAGGGAAGGGGTGGGCAGAGATGGATCTTCTGTCAGAGGATCAGACTCTCTGAAATGAATGTCTTATGGAGTTAACTCCAAG
>JAQQSZ010020027.1:0-10237 GCA_028646595.1 Phalanger gymnotis
AAAAAAGCAGGTGTAGCAATCCTAATCTCAGACAAAGCAAAAGTAAAGATAGATATAATTAAAAGAGATAAGAAAGTCACTACATCCTGCTAAAAGGCACCATAAACAATGAAGCAATTTCATTGTTTAACATTTATGCACCAAGTGGCATGGCATGTAAATTCTTAGAGGAGAGGTTGAGGGAGTTACAGGAAGAAATAGACAGTAAAACTATAATATTGGGAGACCTCAACCTTCCCCTATTTGAACTTGATAAATCTAACTTCAAAATAAATAAGAAAGAAGTTAAGGAGGTAAACAGAATTTTAGAAAAGGCAGATATGATAGACATCTGGAGAAAACTAAATGGGGATAAAAAGGAATATACTTTCCTCTCAGTGGTACATGGCACGTACTCAAAAACAGCTGGAAGCTTATCTTTCTTTTAGGTTGTATTTATGAACTTGACATGAAGGTTTCCCACATTCTTCATGCCCTTAAGGTGATTACTAGTTGCCCTTCTTCAATGCTGCATGGTAACAAATGGATTTTCCATTTTTATCATATGCATCAAAAGAAAGATATCTGGTGCTCTTTAGTGGTCATCTTTTCTAATTCCTGTCCCTCTAGTAGCATCTCAGTAACTTATATCATTCAGAGGTTACATTTCTCCTCTCCCAGAACATCTCCTGAGAACAATACCAATATCCTCTATAGGATCCACTCAGGGATTAGTTGTAGTATCTGTCCCAGTATACATCATTTCCCCTCTTGAACAGTTTACCTAATATTATACACCTGCTGAGAGTCTCCAAAGCAGTGTTCAAGGCTCTTTCAGTTTTGCTTTCATAATTTTGTGATGTTTCCTAAATCAGCAATGCTTAATATAGGGTAATCATTCTCCCTAAAGCACAAATCCTCTAACAATTGTGAAGCCATTTCCTCATTCATCATCACTGGCCATTGAGGCCCAGACAAATTTCAGTGTTTTCAAGGGCATCCTAGATAGGCTGGACTTCTGAAAATGTAGAAAACATACTCAAAATGGCAATTCTGAATGATTGCCCCAAACATAACGCTTGTGTCTCGACACAAAGGGACTAGTGACACCTTGGGGAATTTTCTCACTCTTTTGGTTTTTAGATTCTACTCTTTACCCCAAAATGTAGGTAAATATATTCAATGTACCCTCTAGCGGGATAAACTAACTCTCCACTCATAATCGTGAAGTTCTTATATTGCCAGGGAAATTTTTACCAAAATGAGGGATGAAAATCTTATAATGATTTATCTTATATGTATATATATACATATATATATAAAATCTTATAATGATAATATATATAATATATTATATATACAATATAATCTTATATATAATAAATATATAATATATATAATCTATAATATAATATAATATGTATTATATTATATTATAAGATATAATATAATCTTATATATAAAATCTTACAATGACTCTCTAGAGTCAGTTCCAAATATGTAAACAAATCCCCAAAGAAACAAGTATAAGGGCTGTTCTAATGAACTTCACAATTCTTATCTTGGACCACCCTTCTCTAAATGTTCCCTAATGCCCTAAATAAAGGAAGAAATATCTTTTGTTCTGCCTTGAGTCTTCCTTTTTTGTTTTTTTGGTCAATCTTCATCATTCACAACATACATAATTTTCAAAACAAGATTCATCAATTTTTAGACAGGAACAGATATCATTCTTCTGACTGCCCAACTCTTAGGTCCTTGGAATAAGCACAGGAAAAAACACAGCTAGCTAAGTTACCTATTTAGTTAATCACCTACCAAGGCCCAAACCAACTGGTTCTAATCCTAAGATGTAATGATATTCCTCTATTCCTCTGCTACTTCTTTCAACTGAGGCAGAATATCTTGGTCACCTCCATGACAAACACCTTTCTTCAACTTTTGGAATTTCTACCAATCCTTAAAAGTTTGACTCAAATGGTTAGAAAGTCTTTCCTGTAATCATCGGCAAATCAGCTACACTTCCGTGTATCTCACATAGCATTTGGGTTTGCACCATTGTAATGCACTTGTCGTATTCTAGTTGTCTTCAAAACTTTAACACTGCAAATAATTCATCTTGATTCTGTCTTCTAACTTTGAATTCCTTTCCTTTGTGTCCTATTGTTGCTATCTCCTTTTCAAATATAATCATGGATATCCGCTTCTTACTCAACTGATTTTCAACTAAACTTCAGTTCAGTTCAGCAGTCAACTGAACAACACTAGAAATCACAAACTATCTTGACTGAATCTACTCCAGATTTATGTTGTCTAATCTCAACTAATTCCTCACTACTACACGTCAAAGTTCTGGTCAACTTTCAAGTTCTGTATTCTCTCAAATTGTGCATCTCAAATCTTCTCAATTTCACCCCTTATTTCTTCCTCTTTTGCTTTAATCACAGATGAAGAGGTGGCTTTTCTCTTTGTCAAGGCTACCTATTTATGCCCTTGATCTCCCCCTTCCCCAGCTTCCCAAGACATTTGCCCTTCAATCAACCCTTCTCCTATCCTAATCTTCAATATCTTTTCATTCACCAGGCTCTCCCTTTTGTATATATTCCCCTCCCCCCCACACACACCCTATCACCAATTAAAATGGAAGTTCCTTGATTAAAGGGACTGCTTTATTTTTATTTTTTGTATTCCAGGAACCTACAACTTTGCTTAGTATATTGTAGGTCCTTAATAGATACTTGCTGAATTGAACTGAAGTTTTAGTTGACCTGCCATTGTCCTTTTACGTTATAAGCTCCATAAAGGCAATGATCATGTCTTATCAAATCTCTATATATCTGTCCTCTTCCTATTTACTAAATTTTGTTTGCCCTACAAGGGACAAATTGGCTTCAAAGAAAATATCATTCTGGAAAGAGGAAGAAGCACTTTGGCAAAGAGAAGGGCATCCTCAAGGACGTGTCAATATCAGAACAGTGAATGAATACACAGTTACAATGGATATACAAACATATAAAATACAGCTACATTCTCAATGAACTCTGACAAGTTTTTATTTCTAGCCTAACTTCCTCCTGCAACGTGATGAGTTTTTAGTTATCTCCCTATGCTACTATTATATAGTCAGGAAATGGAAACTGATTTTAATATTAGCTTATAATTGGTAGGCCAAATCTGTACCTCCAAAAACACATGGTGCATTACAAAACCAAATATAAATTTCATCTTATCCTATGTCTTCTACTAACAATGATACAGTTTCCATAAACACCTGCAAATAAGGACTTGGCTATTTATGGAAATCCAGGGAGCTTTTGGTTAATGTATTAACAAATAATGGTTAACATATCTATTAGTGCTTTCCTAAATAAAAAGTCATTTCCAATGATAAATAATCTATTAGACAACTTGATAAGAGAATAGCATTGCTGACTGCCTTCAAACATATCAATTGACTATACAGAGAGAGAGAAAAGCAATCTTGGTTTCAAGCATGCCCCAAATCTGGCATCATTTCCCAAGCTATCCATCTGCTTCTTAGCCAGTGGCAATGACTTTTTTTAAACGAGTCAGATTTTTCATTCCAAAAGTCCACAAAGCAGTCAATACCCTAGCAGCACCACCATCTAATGTCTGGTCCCTTGGCTTTCTAATGTATGACAGTGCAGGCACTGCTGAAATGACAGCATGAAATGCCAATTTAACACAAATGGCCTTATTTTGCCCTGGGTGCAAACTTGCCTGGCCCAAGCCTTGTGGGTATGAGAATGTTATTTAGGCAGAGGGCTGCAGATTTTGAAAGCCGTGTGGCCAACCTGCCCCTTCCAGATAAGGTTAGACTTTGGCTGTTAGTAAGGGGATCCAATTTCCTAGACATTTGTTTATTTTGAACTAATGAAAAGTGCCTTTGTGTTTGTGTTTTTTAAATTTTCTTTCAGATGAACATTGCCTTAATTTCTTAATAAAAGTCTTCCTACCTTCTTCATTCAAGGAAATATCATTGTAATAAAAAATTAAAAAAAAAACATTCAGCAGAACTAACCAATACATTGAACAAGTCTGACAGTATTCCTCAACCTTGCAAAAAAGGGAAGAAGGTACATTTTCTCGTGTTTTCTCGTGGCCAAATTTAATCATCATCATAATTACAGTTTTGTTTTTTCTCCTCTCCACTTATGTATTTTTTAGCCATAATGTATATTTTTGCTTGGTCCTTATTACTTTCCTCTGAATCAATTCATATACATCTTCTAAGGAAGCATTTCTAATGTTTGGGCATTTGTCGCTGCTGTTCTCTTGTTTTTCTTTTTGCTTGGAGTAACTTCAATGCCTAGAAAACATTTTTAAAATTAAAATCATTTTCATGTGTTATAATATCTAAGCAATTTAAGCTAATCTTTGAAATGAAAAAAAAACCCCACAATAATTGAATCCATCAGTTTTAGAAGAATATAAAACAATAACTCCAACAGCCAGGATTTACATCTTGCTTTATGGTTTGCAAAGCACTTTGTAAATGGTACCCCTACATATGTTATTTAGCTGATGCTAACTACCTGTAAGCTACCTGTAAGGTAGATACTATTGTTAGCTGTATTTTCTATATGAGAAAATGGAGATTAAGAGAGGTTAAAGTGATTTACCCAGGGCCACAGCAATGATAAATGTCTGAGGCCAGATTTGAACCCTGCTTTTCTTTTCTCCAGGTCTAATGTTCTATCCACTGTACCACTTAGCTGGCTCCCACAGAGGATAAAATAAATTGACTGTGTAAGCTCAAGAAATAAAATAAAACTGTACAAACAGCATTCCATCTCAATGCAGATAATGGTAGGATGCCTTTATATTTTCCCTTTCCTCTTCAATCTAAAGCTGTTTCCCATAAAACTGCTTTGCCTGCTCCCCTACTCCTCCCTCAAACTCTCTTCAGGACCCTTTCTGCTTGGTGAACTCATAATAAATTCTAATAAATTTTTAATGTTCTTCCTTCCCCCGGCAATGCTTTTGTTTTGGGAAACTTATTTCACTGCCTCCAAAATCCTAGACAGACTTCTGGCCAGGCCCCAGCTGACTGCTGAATTCAATTTCTGTGCCTGCTAGAGCAAGGCATAGTGCATTCTGGGACATGTACTTACAGGAAGGAAAATCTAAACATTCTGAAGCTGGACTCATGTTTGACCTTGAAAACTAAAAGAGCAGATACTTGAAGGCGCCCTTATGCTCTATCCCTTTTTTCAATTTATTAGACCTTTCTTCCGCTGCTCTGAAAAACGAAGGTGAACGGCAAACACAGACTTTATTTAATTTTCACTTGCTGTTGTCAGGCAGACACATATTGCACCTTTCCAACTAACATCTCTCTTGTAGTCACTTATTACCCACAGCAAAGTATGGGATCATTTTGCAAAGTTTGATGAATAGGCAGAAGAGTAGATAGATGAACTTTGGTATGTCTGAGTTTAAGGAAATGTTTTTAGTGAAAAACAATCCAAGCTATCCTCGTGAGATGCCGGCTTTGAGTTATCAGATATGATCTAAGGAAAGGAGCTAGGAGGCCTCTTAAGTAAAAATGACACTAGCCTAGTAATCAAGAGATGAGTTCTTCATAGATCTTTGTGGTACAGAAAAAAGATCACTAGATTTGTGGTTATGGAGTCTGTGGTCAAATGCCATTTCTGCCACTTAATAACTACATGTGCTTGGGAAAGTCACTTATCCTCTCTGGACCTCAGTTTCCTCATCCGTAAAATGAGGTAGTTGGACTTGATGTTATAATTCAATACAACAAACACTTATTAAGCTCCTAGTGCATTTAAGACTAGACTGCACTAATATATATGCTAAACGTGTGTTGGTTTGGGGGACACAGAGACAAAAAATGATTGTTGTTCTGTAGGACTTTCCATGCTACTAGGAAAGGTCTCTTTTAATTCAAACAATGGGAATAAATTTAGCCTAAAGATTTTAGGCTAAAGAGCCCTCCAAGTGCTAAATATCACAAAGAAAGGGTTTAAATTAAAAAAAATGCTGCCTTGCCCTTGCATGCTTCTGGGATGATAGTTAGAACTCTTATCCAGCGATATAAAACTGAGCTACAAAGAAGAGGTTGGGTAGGGGGGTGAGAGTGAGTAGCTGGCAAGACTGAGGTGATAGGCAAGTCTAGAAAATCTCCACAGAGGAGTTGAGTCTTGAATGCATTTTCTAAATGGATTGGCAAAAGGCATATTGTCATGAAACAACAGCATGAGCTTTAGGTGGTTTGGGTAGAAAAAAATCAAGACACAGCAAGTAATTACAGAAAATTCATGCAGTTCATTTGCATCTACACTCGCACATCCATTAGTACTTACTAAATACCATTTGTTGGTATGAGAGGGACAATCATGTTGCTCTCTGTGATGCTGACTTAACACGACTCCTGAATATTATTTTTATGTGCAATGTGCAATGATTACTACATATATATTTGCAGTTTCCATTCTTTTGAGACCATGGTATCCCATGTGACCATGTGATAGTATTAGGAAGATATTAGTATTAAGATGATGTACTTTTGTGGCAGAGAGCCCCTTGGGAACATCACAAGCTTTGAGGTTTCATAAATGTCTTGATCACCTCTTACTCAATGCTAGACTAAGTTCATCATACATCTGGCATTCTTACCCATGTTATCTATTGTAATATTAATTAAGTTGGGAATATTTTTACTGTTTTAGAATGCTAAATTAATTGTCTTTGATTGAGCTTTGCTAGGTGCAAAGCCCCAGGCCCAAACCCCTAATTACTAGGTGCTAAGCTGGTGTGGGCATGAAGCCCTCAGGGTCCTAAGTGGAGTTGCTAAGACCAGAGCCAATAGTATGCGCCTAAGTTCTGGCCACTCAGATGATGTTCGATGACAGCTAAACACTATATAAAAAGACAGAACAGAGCTGTTTTGTTTGAGGCTCTTGCTCCTGGAGGATTGTTGGCATGGGACTCTGGGCAGCTGCTCTAAGAGCATCCCAGCTCATCAATCCAGATGTTGATGGTTTCTTGGTAACTATAAATTGTGATTTGGTCTTTTTATATTGTGTATGTTTGTAATTTGTTTGTATTTGCTCTGAAGTTCAGCCTGCTGGATTTTCCTCCTGAATTAAGTGAGTTTATATGTATATGTTGGATTAAAGTAAGATTGTTAACCCCTTAACATTACTTTCCTTAGTAAAGCAGTTCAAAAAAATCTGTTCTGGCAGATCTGTTGTTGGGCTTGTGTTGGTCTTTCACCTCCACAACAACTGCTAGCTGGATTGTTGCAACATCTATCTATCTATCTATCTATCTATCTATCTATCTATCTATCTATCTATCTATCTATCTATCTGTCTACCTATCAATCCATTAATCTCCCTCTCTCTCTCTCTCTCAGGGCTGTCCAAAATGCTGCCCACGGGCTAGATGTGGCCCACAGTTGGATTTATGCAGCTCACCTACAAACATTGAAATTTACATAGATGCTTTAGTAAAGGAAGCCTAGCTACCACAGAGCTCTCAATAAAATGGCAAATCAAAATATATTGTCTCTTGTTTCAATAAAAACCTAAGGTTGGATAGCCCTGTATCTTTCTGTTTATATATCTCTGTATTCATCCATCCATATAAAGATCTATAGGTTCATATATAGAAAGATAAAGACATAGAGATAATAGATAAAGATCTACAGATAGACATACATATCGATAATTCAATGAACTGAGTCCTAGTAGATTCTAAGCATTATGTATTTTTTTATCCATTTACCTTTTCAGTAGGGATGGTTAAATCAACCTTCTTTGAACTGCTGTAAATTTAACTGAGCAGATTTTGCAATATCCTTGGACTTCTTGCAACTAGAACAATGTCTTCTGCTAAGAGGTAAGTATTGTTGTTCCCATCATACAGATGAGGAAATTGAGGTTGAGGGGTCAAGTGATGGGCTCAAAGTCACCCAACCGGTAAATGTCAGAACTCACCTCAGTTTTTCTACTTTAGAAACACACAACTGAAAAGTGAAAAGGAATCTCGGTGACCATCTAGTCTAACCTATATCAGAACAGATTCCTCCCAAGGACCTCCCTGTCAAGGGAACATTCAGCTTATTCTTAAAGATCTCCAGTGACAAGGAATCTCTAATTCCTGAGTCAACTCATTTCACTTTTGAATACTTCTAGGTAATAGAAAGTTTTTCCTTACATCCACTGAAATTTTCCTTTCTGAAACTCCCACTCATCCAAATGGAACTAGTCTAATCCCTTTTCTATAGGGCAGTCTTTTAAGTACCCTACTATCCTTCCCCTTTCCCCACCAAGTTTTCCTTTTTCCTGGATAATCTTCAGTTTCTCCACCTGGATCTTATCTTGCATAATCCTCAGTCTCCTCATGCTCTTTCCTGGTCATCATCTAGGCATGTTCTGATTCATTAATGTCACTCTAAGAAGTTGTATTCAGAACTGAATACAAAAGTACAGTGGATTAAAATTTCCTTCATTTTCAATGTTATTCCTCCATTAATTCCAACCCCGTTGTCATATGCACTCACTCATTTCGTCAACAAGCATTTAGTAAGCTCCTAAATAAGTTCTGGTCACTATGCTAGGTGCTAGCAGAGCACAATAGATAAAGACAACAACCCCTACTTCAAGCAGTTTGCATTGTAATGGAATAGACAACAAGGGCACACAGAAGCATATGCAGAACAAATATAAAGAGAACAAATACAAATAAATAGAATGTAGTTAGACCCAATTTAGAGAGGATGGACACCAGCATTTGACCCAGATCCAAAAAGTCTCCATGTAGAAGAAGGTAGTGCTTATGTTGCATCTAGAAGGAAGACAGACGTAAAGAAGGAGTGCATTCCACATACGGAGGCCAGTAAACACAAAGGCATGAAGATAAGAAATGGAATGGTACATGTGAGGAATTGAAAGAAGTTGAATTTGGGTGGATTGAAGCATTCTGGAGGGAGATGAAGCTACATACAGTGAAGTTAGAAAGCTTGAGGAAAATATTGTGAAGGACATCTAAAAATCTAAATTCATTAGAGAGCAATTTAGATTTGTTATATAGGGGAGTAATATGTTTAGATTTGTGCCTAAAGAAAATCACTTTGGGAACAATGTGGAGCATATACTGAGGTGGGGAGAAACTTGAAGGAACCAGTTAGAAGGTCATTGCAATCATCTATGCAAAAGGAAACGAGGGTCAGAACAAAGGTTATAACTGTGTGTGTATGGAGAAACTGACTTCAGAGATGTTGCACAGCTGGAAACAAGATTTGTCAACTGGCTGGATACATGAGGTGAAGGAAAGTATTGGGTGAATGTTACTAATCTGAGAGACTGGAAAAGTGGTGATGTCTCAAAGAAAAGGTTTGTGAGGGAAATGGGTTTGAGTGGAAAGATATTGAGCTCAGTTTCGGATATGTTGAGTTTGATGTCTGAGACATATAGTTTGAAATGTTCAATAGGCAACTGGTGATGCAGGACTGAAGCTCGGGGGAGAAAAAGTTGCTGAATGTTTAGAACTGGGAGTTCTAGGCATAGAAGTGATAAACCCATGGGAACTGATGAGGTCACCAAGAGAGAAAATGAGGCAGCCTAGGACTTAGCCTTGGGGAACAATATACGTGATGAGGATGACGAACCAACAAAGGAGACTGAGGTAGCAAGAAAAGTAGGAAAAAGTATTGTCTTGAAAACCAAGATCAGAGAGAGTATCCTGTAGGAAAAGGTGGTCAACAAAATCAAATACAGCTGATAGACTGAGAAGAAAAATGATGAGTTTAAATGCATATGTGAGGGATTGACCACCTCATTGTCAAGAGACTAGAAAAAAAAGAGAGGAGAAATAAGCTATGACAATCATGCTCTATCCTTTCATTTTCCTTTCCTACAAAAGGAAGTAAGAGAGGAGAGCTGATTTTTTGTACATACAAAGAAATATATTTGTCTTATTAGCAAAATTAACCAGACTATAACTCGAGGAAACTTTTATGCACCATCCTATCATTTCATCCCTCAAAAACAAAGAGGCAAGACAGGAAAGTAATGACAGCTTGTTTCTCCTTATCCACAGAGCTTCACTGAGTAGGAAGGAATCTTCCAATGAGATATTTCACATTGTCCTCCATTTTTTCATTCCTTTGGTTCTGTTTGAAAATATCTTGATTTCTCATCAAATCACTAGCTTCTACTTGCTCCAATCTAATTTTTAAGCTAGTATTTTCTTCAGTGGTCTTTTG
>JAQQSZ010020028.1:0-10237 GCA_028646595.1 Phalanger gymnotis
TCTCATTTCTCTTCCCAATTTTTCCTCTACTTCTCTTACTTGCTTTTCCAAATCCTTTCTGAGCTCTTCCATGGCCTCAGACCAATTCATATTTTTCTTGGAGGCTTTTGATGTAGGCTCTTTGACTTTTTTGACTTCTTCTGGTTGTATGTTTTGGTCTTCTTTGTCACCAAAAAAAAGATTCTAGAGTCTGAGTCTGAGTCTGCGTCCTTTTTTGCTGCCTGGCCATGTTCCCAGTCAACTACTTGACCCTTGAGCATTTTGTCAGGGTGCGACTCCTTGTAATAAGTACTTTGTTCCAAGCTTGAGGGGCTGCACTGCTATTTTCAGAGCTACTTCTACAAATCAAGCTCTGCCACACCAGCAGTCCTTCTTCCCCAAGAACCGCCAACCAAGATTGCGGCCCAGATCCAGGCAGGGCAAAACAAGCTTTGCACTCCTGCTCTTATCTGCCACTTCATTCCTCCCACCAGATAAGCCTGGGGCTGGGAGCAACTGCAGCTGGAACTCTGGAAGCAGCCTCAGAGCTGCACCACCTCCATCACCCTGCAGGGCAGTGGCTGAACCGTGAACTCCTTTCATTCTGTCCCAGCAGCTTTTCCCACTAACCTTCTCTGTTGTCTTTGGCATTTGTGAGTTGAGAAGTCTGGTAACTGCCACAGCTCACTGATTCAGGGTGCTACGCCTGTTTCGCCTGGCTCCCGGTCTCGTTGGTCTTGGCATGGCCCTCACTGGGCTCTGCTCTGCTCCATTCCCAGCTCTGTGGGATAAACCCTTTCCTGCGACCATCCAGGCTATCCTGGGTTGGAGCCCTGCTTCCTTTTGCTATTTCACGGGCTTTGCAGCTCTAGGATTTGTTCAGAGCCATCTTTATAGGTGTTCGGAGTGAGACCTGTGGTGGAGCTTAAGCAAGTCCTTGCTTTCCAGCTGCCATCTTGGCTCTGACCCTCATCTTTTTTTTAGCCCCTGTTTCTCTCTCTCTCTCTCTCTCTCTCTCTCTCTCTCTCTCTCTCTCTCTCTCTCTCTCTCTCTTCCCCTCCTGCCCTGGCCCTCCTCAAAAGTGTTTTGCTTCTGACCACTACCTCCCCCAATCTGTCCTCCCTTCTATCAGCTGTTTCTCCTTCTCTTATCTCCTTCCCCTCCTACTTTCCTGTAGGGTAAAATAGATTTTTATACCCATCTGAGTGTGTATATTATTCCTTTTTTGAGACAATTCTGGTAGAAATAAGGTTCAAGCATTATCTATCAACCACTCCACCTTCCCTTCCATTGTAAAAACTTTTGTGTAACTCTTTTATGTGAGACAGGTTACCTCATTCTACCCCTCCCTTTCCCTTTCTCCTAGTGAATCTCTCTTTCTCACTCCTTACTTTTATGTTTTTAGATGTCATCCCATCACAGTCAATTCATAACCCTCTGTCTATGTATACTCCTTCTAACTGCCCTAATAATGATAAAGTTCTTAGGAGTTACAAGGATAATCTTCCTAAGTAGGAATATAAACAGTTTAACCTTATTGAATCCTTTAAGATTTATTTTTCCTTTTTACCTTTATACGCTTCTCTTGAGTCCTGTATTTGAAAGTCAAATTTTCTGTTCAGTTCTGTTCAAAAGACCAGAATCGGGAATCAAGACTTCTTGAAAGTCCTCTATTTAATTAGTTATCCATTTTCCCCTGAAAAATTATATTTAGTTTCACTGGGTACATGATTCTTGATTGTAATCCTAGCTCCCATGTCCTCCAGGACATCACATTCCAAGCCTCTGATTCTTTAATGTAGAAGCTGCTAAATCTTGTGTTGTCCTGACCGTGGCTCCACAATATTTGAATTGTTTCCTTCTGGCTGCTTGCAATATTTTCTCCTTGACCTAGGCACTCTGGAATTTGGCCATGATATGCCTGGGAGTTTTCATTTTGGAATCTCTTTCAGGAGTTAACTGGTAGAATCTTTTAGTATCCATTTCAGTCTTTGGTTCTAGGATATCAGGGAAGTTTTCCTTGATAATTTCTTGAAATATGATGTCTAGGCTCTTATTCTTAAATGATCTCTCCTCAATCTATTTTCCAGGTCAGTTGTTTTCTTCCAACAAGATAGTTCACATTTTCTTCTACTTTTTAATTCTTTTTGATAATGGTTTATTATTTCTTTATGTCTCATAGCGTCATTAGTTTCCACTTGTCCAATTCTAATTTTTAAGGAATTATTTTCTTCAGTGAGTTTTTGTACCTCTTTTTCCATTTGGCCAATTCTGCTTTTTAAAGAATTCTTCTCTTCAGTGGATTTTTATGCCTCTTTTATCATTTGGCCTATTCTGTTTTTTTAAGATGTTATTTTCTTCAGTATTTTAGTGCCTTCTTTACCAAGCTGTTGACTCCTTTTTCATGATTTTCTTGCATCACTCTCATTTCTTTTCTCAACTTTTCCTCCACCTGTCATATTTGATTTTAAAAATCCTTTCTGAGATCTAAGAATTCTTTTTTTTGGGGGGTGGAGGCTGAGACCAATTCACACTTTTCATTGAGACTTTGGATGTAGCTGTTTTGACTTTGTTGTCCACTTCTGAGTTTATGTTTTGCTCATTCCTGCCACCATAATAACTTTCTTTGGCCAGGTTCTTCTCCTTTGTTGTTTTCTCATTTTTCTAGCTTGGCTTCTGACTTTATGTTAAAGTTAGGCTTTGCTCCTGGGGTGTCAAGCACACTGTTCCAAGCTTTAGGGTTTTTTGTGCTGCTGTTTACAGACCAAGTTTTAGGGGATCTGTAAATTTTCACTTCTTCCAAGGTTGTATGTTCTAAGGAGAGTTGTGGTCACTGCTCTCCTGACCTGTGCTCTGGTCTGTAAGTGACCAGAAGCACTGTTTTCTACCCTAGAACTGTGACCAGGATTCCTGTTCTTGCTAGTGTTCCTCCTAACCCTAGGATTGTGATCTGGAACAGTGTATGGGCAATATAACACAGTCCTGCACCCAGTGCCATCAAAGGATCCCTTTACCATCTGTGGGCTGAGAGTTCCCAAAGTTGTGACCCCCAATTCAGTCCCCCCCACCCCAAAAGCCTGCTGCTGGCTTGCTGGGATGGGACCTGCACTGAACTGTGCTCCACTCTCACCCCAGTGAAACAAACCTTTCTTGCCAACCTCTGGAACCTTAGGGTGGTAGCAGTGTCTGCCCCATGTACTTAACAGTACTGTTCAGACTTTCTTCTGGGCCCCAGTAAGGCAGCTGCCCTTGAGTTGAGGACTTAAGTATCCAGCAGTGAAGGCTTATCCACACCAGACCCAAGCTAAGTGATGCTGCATAATTAATGTTGATGGGGGACTGTTTTGTTTTGCCCAAGTTCTGTTGGCTTTTTGTCCTGAGGCGGCAAGGTGTGGGAGAAGGCTAAAGGGGAATAAATGGAGGTAAGCAATAGATAAGGATGGGGAAGTGACAGCACAGAGAATATGATTTGAATGACAATATTCAAGCTTTGGATAAATTGAATTATATTGGACAAATTGATTGCTGTGAGAGGAAAAAATGAAATGGCCTCACTTAAAACATATTCTTTCCTCAGGAAAATGCCTTCTGTCTGCTAAAGTAATTGAAGAGCCATTTGGATGAGGTAGTTGACATTAGGAAGAAGGAAGAGATATAGGGAAAGGGAGGAGGAACAGATCTCTGTGTTGTCATTCCCTCCCTTAGATCACTCATTTGTACTGTTAGAAATGAAGGAGACCTTAGAGCTTTCTAGTCTACCTGACTCATTTAATGGAGGAAGAAACAAAGGCCTAGAGTGGGGAAAGGATTTCCCTAAGGTCATTTAGCAAAGTTGTTGTTTGTCCTTCATTCTAGAAGAGGACCATGACATCAGGGAGGTGATGCCATGACATGTAAGTGAATTGGATTTAAATGAGGGAGGGCTGTGCAAAGCCACCAACCTCACTTTCTTCTTCCCCTCCAGATTGATTTTTTTGACTAGGTAAGAGAGGCCATTTTCTGCCTTATTTCTTACCTAGTCTTAATCACTGACTGTTGCCTCAGTCAAACTGAGACTTAGAAAAGACCTTAGTTCAAAAAGGCCAAGGTCTCCCACTGTATCCAGGGCCATCTCCAGTTGTCCTGATCTATATCTTGCCACTGACCCAGACATAGCAAAGTAGTGAGAGAGTTGGAACTCTAAACCAGATCTGAAGTGTAAGGTCAGTGTTCTTGCCTTAGCTTAGTTGAGTGGGAAGAACATGGGGCTTGGGCCCAAGAAACCTGGATCTGAATCTTGGTTCAGACAGTAATCAGCTGGGTGACCCTAGATAGTTCATTTCTCTCTGAATTTCAGTATCTTCATCTGTAAAATGAGTATATCACAGGGTTATTGTGGGGAAAATGCTTTGTAAACCTTGAAGTATTAAGGGAATATGAGCTGTTGTTCTAGTCATCATACAACACTGTCTCCTTGACTTCTAGTTTCCTCACACCCACTCTGCCAGGCACAGGAAATAGAAATACAAAAATGAGAGAGTTGATTTTTTAGGCCTCTCCCAATCCTAAAATCTGTGGTTCTTTAGACTCCAATCCATTCTCCATACGAATGGTCAAACAATCTTCCTGAGGAGTCACTTGGGTCATATCTTAGTGTAGTGAATGGATAAATAGAGTGGGACATAGACTCAAGAAAAATTGGTTTCAAATCTTGCCTCTGACATGTGTTACCATGGGCATGTCACCTAATTTCTCAGTTTCCTCATAAACCTCAGTTTCCTCCGCAGTAAAATGGGTGTAATAAATCTCCCCTTGTCCTTAGGGTTGCTGCAAGGGTCAATTGAGACAACAGGTGCAAAAGTACCACATAGATGTCAGATAGTATTATTACCGTCATTGTTATTGAATAAAGTATAAGCACCTGATGCTGGCATTTGAAACTCCTCCATGGTTGATTACCAATATACCTGACCGATGTTCTCTAACAGGATTCCTTTTTACACATTCTCTACTCTGGCCAAATTGAACTATTTTCTATCCCATGCTCCCTTATTTTTGTGCCTTTGACCACCATTTCTCACTCCAGGAGTGGAATCAGTACCCCTCTCCCTATCTTGAAGTAAGGAATTCCCTTCCTCATCTCAAGGTTGAACTTAGATTTTACCTCTTTCATGAAACTTTCTGTTGCTCCCCTCCCACTGCCTAACAGTGATCTTTCCTTCCTCAAGTTTCTCATAGCATTTTAAAAAACGTTTTTATTTAAAGTTTTGAGTTCCAAATTCTATCCTTCCCTCCCTCCCTCCTCTCTTTCCCTCTCTCTGAGATGGTAAACAATCAGATATAGGTAATATATGTGCAATTATGTAGAGCATTTCCATATTAATCTTTTTGTACAAGAAGACTTGAATAAAAGAAATGAAAGAAAAAAGTGAAAAATAGCATGCTTCAGTCTGCATTCAAGTAATATCAGCTCTTTCTTTGGAGGCAGATAGTACGCTTTATCATTAGCCCTTTGGGATTGTCTTAGACATTGCATTACTGAGAATAGCTAAGTCATTTATCATTCTTTATTGAACAATATTGCTGTTACAATGTACAATGTTCTCCTGGTTCTGTTCACTTCACTATGCATCAGGTCATCTAAATCTTTCCAGATTTTTTCTGAAATCAGCACTTTAACTGGGCCTCCTCCCCTTTGCAGGTGACATAATAGGGTTTGGAGGCAGAATGAATCTGTGAGACCTTCTAGTCTAACATACTCATTTTACAGATAAAGAAACTGAAGCCCAGAGAGATTAAATGACTCGCCTCAAGGTAAGGGCAGAACTGGGGCTTGAACTAAAGCCTCTAACTCCAAATTCAGTGTTCTTTCCATCATGCAACATTTGTCTCATTTCTGTTCCTTTTCAGAGCCAAAACTAGGCTAAGAACAATGAGGCTTTGCCTCAGGGTGCTATACTTATTCCTTCAGCAGCATAGAAACAACAGAATTTAGCTCTAAGTTAGCAAACATAATTAGTTAAAATAAGATGCTACCAGATTACAGTTTGGAGTGACATTAAATAAAGATTAGGAAACTGAAGCCCAGAAAGAAGAAGTAACTTGCCATAGGCAAGAGGCAGCTAGATGGCAAAGTGGATGGAGTGCTGGCCCTGAAGTCAGGAAAACCAGAATTCATATCCTGCTTCAGACACTAGCTATGTGACCCTAGGCAAGATACAACTTGTATCCCTCAATTTTCTCAACTGTAAAATGGGTATAAGAATAGAAGCTATCTCTTAAAGTGGTTGTATTACGTAAGATTAACACTCGTAGAATACTTTGCACAGTGCAGTACATAGTAGGTGCTTAGTAAATGCTTATTCCATTCCAAAGGTCACTGACTGAGTCAGTAGCTGGGCTGAGACCAGAGTCCAAACCTTTCTCTGCATAAATTAAATCTTTGTAATTTGAGCCAATTATAACTTATTGAAAAGGTTTAGTCTTTAAAGGAAACCTTTTTCAAATCAAGGCAAGCTTTTCTAAACAAACAATTACCCTTTAATTCATTCCTATTGCAACTCCAGATTTTCATGTCTCAGGCTTATATAAAATAAGGCTTCCTTGTACATGTCAGAGAAGACAAGACCCTGGCGGCATTTGTGATTTGGCCAAGAGTTAACTGTCTTATGTAACTTGTAAGTGATCTGAAAGTACCAATTATGAATTCTTACCACGGTCCAAATGAGATCATGGATGTCAAGAGGCCGTCAGAAGAAGAAATAGCGAGAATGCTACAAAAATGGGTTGTTGTGAATTATTAATTCTTATCCTCCGATACTTCAAAGTTTTATAATTTTATCAGTGAGAGGGCTGCCTTTATGGATGTGGAGAGCATGAGTTTCACAGACTGTTTCATGAGTATCCTTGGCCAAAAGAATCTATCCCCTAGTGTCCAACCCTCCAATGATTAGGCTTTCTGCTCTGAGCAAGGTTGGTCTGGGAATAACAAACTTATAATCCATTGTTAGATCCATCCTCAAAACTGTTCCATCTTGGTAGAACTTGCTACAACATGTGCTCTGCTGTCATGGGCTTAAAGAAAGCCCAGGGTCACCTTCATTCTATAATAAGACTCCAGAAAAAAGAGACTTGAGTAGAGAATTAATTATTATTGTTATTGCTTCATTACTTCAAAAAGAATTTTATTGATATGGCTACTCTATCTATAAAGGTGGTTAGGTAGCACAGTGGATAGTGTGCCAGGCATGGAATCAGGAAGACTCATCTTCCTGGGTTCAAATCTAGCCTCAGATACTTAGCGACCCTGGGCGAATCACTTAACTAATCGATTGCCTCAATTTCCTCATCTGTAAAATGAGCTGGAGAAGGAAATGGCAAACCACTGCAGTGTCTGTGTCAAAAAAAACTCCAAATCGGGTCATGAAGAGTCAGACACGAGTAAAAATGATTTAATGACAAACAACTACCAATAAAGATGATGACCTCTCCACACCTCAGTACAAAGTATCAGCAATTGCCACGGTCAAAAAATTCATCATACCTGGCCAGCCATCTGGCTATCATGAATAATGGTATTTATAACTCCTCTTTTTCAGTGAGAGCCTGGGAAAAAAGAAATCCTGAGAGTTTGGAGGAGTAGGGATTCAGTGTCTTCCAAAGACAGCATAACAAGGATCTCCCTAGGACATTGCCTTACAGTGGCTTAGAGCCAGGGGGAGGGGTAGAGGGAGTGAATAATTATTTGGTTTTGCATCCCAAACTTTCTGCTGCTGGTCATGTGAGTGAGAGAATTTTTGTTTAAGCTGCTTACTGAGACTTCACAATTTATAGCTTCTTTCTATAAGAGTCTTTGGCCTTTGTTCTTTGTCCCCAGTACATGGTAACTTATTTTGCCTGGAACTATGTTGTCAGGGATTTATGATACTTTCCACATGACAAAGTTAGCATAATAAGGCTCTTAATACTTTGTATTCATCACGTCTTCTTGTCAAAGACCTCAAAGTACTTCCCAGATGGTGCATTGTGAAAAGTTCCATGTCCACCATATGTAGAGAGAGTTACAAAAGAATATACAAAAAAATTATGCCATGCTTAAGGTCACCAGAACCAGGAGTGAACCTTGGGATTCTGCCTACACCACATAGACTTTCGACATGTGCCATTGTTGTACTCAGGCAAGAATATCAGATTTGGAATCAAAAGACCTGGGTTCATAGGGTAATAGGAGCTTAGATCAAAAATGAGTAAGGACCTTAGAGAACATTAATTTTATAGATGATGAAACTGAAGCCCAGAGAGATTAAGTAGATCGCTCAAGGTTACATAGGTAATAAGGTCCAAGCCTCTCCTTCATGTTCTTGGCCACGCTATGTCCCCTTGTATACCTCATATTCCCCTTATATAAAATGAGTGAGATATGGACTAAATCAGAAGTTTCTTACTAAGAAGCCTTAGACCCCTGGAGAGCTGTGGGGGGTATTGCCAGGAGCATGAAAATCCATCTGCTCAACAAACACATTTTTTGTTCTTTTTAAAAAATTTTAACATCATTAAAATATGCAATCTGAATGCAACTACTATTATATGGGAGCCCCACAAAAATTTTTGAGATTAAAAAGGTTCTTCCCAGCTCCAGTTCTGGTATTCTATAAACTCATAAAAAGCTTGCAGAATTTAATGAAACTATGAGCTAACCTAGGTAGAGTTACCCAAAACAGACAGGTCATAGCAGAGAGCTCTGGCACAAGGTGATCCTATAGAGAAGGAAATGACAAACCACTCAAGTATCTTTGTCAAGAAAGCCCCATGAACAGTACTGAAATAATAAAAACAAACAAACCCACCAATCAAAAGAAAATAGAGGTTTCATTTTGGAGAGCAGCTTCTGACAATTAAACATCCAAAGAAGGAGCTGATAAGTAGAAGTATATATAGAATGATTTTATATATACATACATACACATAAATATACATACATATTTATGTCTAGTGGTAGCCCTCTCTAGGGTGGGGGGGAGGGGAAAAAAGGAAAAAAAATTACAAGATAAATTTATTATATATTTAAAAGCAATAGCAAGTTGTACATAATAGATTTGCAGTTTCATGTACAATCATCTTTTTATTATACTTTGATATAGAAATGCTTTATCCCATAAATTTAAAATAAAATAATTTTTTAAAAAGAATGAAGTCTGATTGACTGTATCAATGTATTGATATCTGCCCACTGTCTCTCAAGCACAGATCAAGGAGAGAGATTTAGATTCCAGAACAGTGTTACATCAAGGTACCATCATTTCCAGTTACTGGTCTCTTCCCACCAATGGAGAGGTGCCACAGCTCCCACCCCTCAGCAGCCACACCTAGAAAAGAAAGTTTTCTCCACCGATGTCCTTGGCACTATCAAATGGTTCAATACCAGAAATGAATATTGGTTTATAAGTGGAAATAGTATCAATGAAGATGGAATGTTATCTGGTTTTTTTTTGATGTATCCTAAGGACCATGGGCCTTTTCTACTTGATTGACAACTAAAATCTTTTATATATGTTGCTTTTCCCCATTAGAATATGAATTCTTGAGAGCAGGGACTGTCTTAATTTTCTGTTTTTATTCCCAGCATTTAGCACAATGCTTTGCACATAGTAAGCACCTAATAAGTGTCTTTTTTCATTTTTTCATTCAATATTCTACATCCCTTTCTACATAATAAGGTTCATTTCTAGCTCTGCCGTTATGTAATTCTGTTACAAAATGCCATCTTTAATGCAGAATGAAATCTTTGAGGGTAAAACAGTATCAAAGATATAACTTGAAGTTCCTAGGACAAAGATAAATGAGTTTAGGCAAGGAAGAGGAAGGAGGTTTGAAGGCAGGAGCGCTCTTATGAGAGGATGAGGTATATTGGAGACAGAAGCGACAAGAGCTGAGAAAGCTGAGGAATTCCAGCAAACAAGGAAGCAGAGATTGAAGAAGAGGAGACGATCAACCAGGTATGGAACATAGTGGAGAGAAGGAGAGTGGCTTGGAGTGCCACAAATGATGACATGCGGGAGGAAGTGGTCACTGAGACAGATGGCAGAAGAAGGTCTGCATGTGGCATTAGGGGAACAAAGAGAATGCCAATTTCTCTTTCTGGCCTTATATGACCCGAGGTGTGAGAGAAGGAATAGCCAGCCTTGGAGAAGGTGCCTAGAGATGTGGTATGTTCTGAAGAATGCTATGTTCTTTTTTTAATAGCAAAAACCAGATGATAGAAGAGGTGTGTGTGTGTGTG
>JAQQSZ010020029.1:0-10236 GCA_028646595.1 Phalanger gymnotis
CAAAGCTGGGGGCAGTTTGTAGCTTGCCCAGAGTCTCAACACTCCTTCCATGAGTGTGCCCCAAAAATCAAATGCCAAGCTCTCCCCAATTATATCCAGTTTTTGGACCCCTGAAGGCTTTGACCTCACCCAGGCTGAGTGTGGGAAAGTTCTCCATCCCCAGGAGCACATCATATACAAATCAATGACTCCTACTTGTCTCAGTGCTGAGAAATACTCCAAGACAAAAAGATCCCACTTTATCTGCCCCAGAATCATTAAAGGCACTTAAGAGAAGAAAAGCAAAATGTCTCACCTTAATTACTATTACATAATAATGTTAATATTACACCTAATAGAGATTTGGGCCTGGGGCTTAGTACTTAGCAAGATTCAATGAAATAGCTGAATTACTCAACGCAAACAAAAGCCAAACTCTTCAAGGGCACTTGTTGAACTAAGTGCTAAGGAGACCATTTTGCTTAACAACGCACCAGTATCAAAAATGAAAAGAGTGAATTTACCTTCAATGAAGAGGAAATTAAAATGATAATTAGGAATTATTGTGCCCAATTGTATGTACATAAATTTGACAACCATAGGGATATGGATGAATGTCTACAAAAATATGAATTGCTCAGATTAACAGAAGAGAAAGTAAAATACCTTAATAACCCCACCTCAGAAAAAGAAATTGAGCAAACCATCAATGAACTCCCTAAGAAAAAATCTCTAGGGCCAGATGGTTTTACATGTGAATTTTACCAAACATTCAAAGAACAATTAATTCTTATACTTTATAGACTATTTGGGAAAATAGGTGAAGAACTAAATTCTTTTTATGACACAAATATGACACTAATACCTAAACCAGGAAGAGTCAAACAAAGAAAGAAAATTATAGATCAATTTCCCTAATGAACATGGATGTAAAAACTTTAAATAAAATATTAGCCAAAATATTTCAGCAGCTTATCACAAGAATAATACACTATGACCAGGTAGGATTTATTCCAGGAATGCAAGGCTAGTTCAATATTAGGAAAACCATCAGTATAATTGATAATATCATCAACAAAACTATCAGAAATCATATGATCATTTTAGTAGATTCAGAAAAAGCCTTTGACAAAATACAACACTCATTCCTATTGAAAACACTAGGAAGCATAGAAATAAATAGAACCTTCCTTAAAATTATAAATAGCATCTACCTAAAACCATCAACAAGCATTATTTGTAATGGGGATAAGCTATATGCATTCCCAATAAAATCAGGGGTGACACAATCACTCCCACTATTCAATTTTGTACTAGCAATGTCAGGTATAGAAATAAGAGAAGAAAAAGAAATTGAAGGAATTAGAATAGGCAAAGAAGTAACTAAATTATCACTTTTAGCAGATGATATGATGGTTAGAGAATCAAGTAAAAAACTACTTGAAATAATAAACGCAAAGTTGCAGGATATAAAATAAACCCACATAAATCCTCAGCATTTGTATACATTACTAACAAAGCCCAACAGCAAGTGATAGAAAGAGAAATTTCATTTAAAGTTACTGTGGACACTATAAAATATTTGGGTGTTTATCTGCCAAGACAAAGCCAGGGCCTATATGAACATAATTACGAAACACTTTTCACACAAAGTCAGATCTAAATAAATGGAAAACTATCAGTTGCTCATGGTTAGGCCAAGCTAATATAATAAAAAGACAATTTTACCTAAATTAATTTATTTATTCAGCACCATACCTATCTAACTACCAAAAGATTATTTTACGGAGCTGGATAAAATAATAACAAAATTCATCTGGAAGCACAAGAGGTCTAGAATATCTAGGGAATTAATGAAAAGAAATGCTAGGGAAGGTGGCCTGGCCATACCAGATATTAAACTGCACTATAAAGCAGCAGTCATCAAAACTACCGGGTAGTGGCTAAGAAACAGAGTCATGGATCCGTGGAATATGTTAGGCACACGAGATGCAGTAATCAACAACTATAGCAATCTACTCTTTGATAAACCCAAAGAATCCAGCTTCTGGGCTAAGAATTCACTATTTCACAAAAACTTCTGGGAAAATTGGAAAATGGTAGGGCAGAAACTGGGTATAGACCAATATCTTACACCATATACCAAAATAAAGTTCAAAATGGGTTCATGATTTAGGAATAAATGCTGATACTGCAGGCAATTTGGGAGAGCAAGGAATATATCAAAAAACACTCTAAATCACTACTGATTAGACATATGCAAATAAAACAACTCTTGAGTACCACAGCTCTCCTGTCAGATTGGTTAAAATGACAAAACAGGAAAATTATAAATGTTGGAGAGGATGTGGGAAAATTGGAACACTGTTACATTGCTGGTGGAGTTGTGAACTGATCCAGCAATTTCAAATTATGCCCAAAGGACTACAAAAATATTCATACCCTTTGACCCAGCAATACCACTTCTAGGGTTGTATCCCAAACAGATCACACAAGGGTGAAAAGGACCCCTATGTACGAAAATATTTATAGCAGCTCTTTTTGTAGTAGAAAAGTATTGGAAATCAAGGGGATGCCCATCAACTGGGGAATGGCTGAACAAGTTGTGGTATATGAATTTAATGGAATACTATTGAGCTATCAGAAATGGGGAAGATACGGACTTCATAATAACCTGGAAAAACCTACACGATATAATGCTGAGTGAGTGAAGCAGAACTAGAACATTATACACAATCACAGATATATGGATTCTGTGATGACTAACCTTGATAGACTTAGGTCTTCTCAGAAATACAAGGTTCAAAGACAACTCCAAATGACTCATGAGGGAGAGAGATATCTACATCCAGGGAAAGAACTATGGAGACTGAATACAGATCGACGTAAACTGTTTGCTCTCTTTTTTTTCCTTTGTTATTTTCCTCTGTTTTTGTTTTTGTTTTTTGTTTTTGTTTTTGTTTTTGTTTCTTCTTTCTCATGATTCATTCCATTGGTAATAATTCTTCTTTACAACTTGACTATTGTGTAAATAAGTTCAATGCAAAGTTACATGTAGAATATACATTGGATTCCATGCTGTTTTGGGGAAGGAGAGGAGAAGAAAATCTTGAACTCAGTATCACGCAGAACTGAGTGTTGTAAACTAAAAATAAAAAAAATCTTAATAAAAAAATTTTTAAAAAGTTCAAGCAACTCCTGCATGGAAGTAATTTTGTATTAATATAGGTGGGAGGTTGAACTAAATCCCACTTCTAATGCTATCTATTGTGTGACTTTGGACAAATCACTTGCATTCACTGGCCTTCACTGGCCTTTGATTTTCTCATCTGTAAAGTGTTGTGGTCAGATTAGAAGACTCTGAAGCCTATTTGTACTTTAGTGAATCCTCTATAATCTGATCAGTGTTCTCAAACTCAAATAGAAACAAGAAATGCCTAACTGTATGTAAGGATGTAGGGGTTGTATATTGACTCAGAAAACCACATATTTAACATCCATATTCTATTGTATTTTTATTTGGTTAAATATTTCCCAATTTCATTTTAATTTGATTGTGCCACAGGGAATGTTGTGAGCTTTATGTTAAAAACATGTTGTTATTATTGCTCAGTCACGTCCAACTCTTTGTGACCCCATTTGGGGTTTTCTTGGGAAATGGTTCACCATTTCCTTCTCCAGCTCATTTTACAGATGAGGAACTGAGGCAAACAGGGCTAAGTGATTTGCTCAGGGTCACAAAGCTAGTAAGTGTCTGAGGCTGGATTTGAATTCAGGACGATGAGTTTTCCTGACTACGGGCCTAACACTATTTACTGTGCTATCTAGCTGCCTGTTAGAAACATCTGCGACTAAAATTCTATGATCCTTGAATACATTAAATTCCATAGACTGATACTGTGTCCATTTATACTACAGGAAAACAAAAGCAAAAAATTATCTCTGCCTGACAATCAATGATTTCTGTTATTTATCCTCTGTCTATATAGTTCCATTTCTCGTTAATTCCCAACAAAATAGTGGCTTTAATAAAACAGATCTTCTCTTCTTTTACATATGATTTCTTTCAATCCCACCTCCAATCTTTTGTTCTGTCAAAATTGTAACTAACATACCAAGCCCAAACTAACTGCCACTTCTTTGGCCAGTTCTGGACACCTTATTCTCTGCTTTTTAAAAACAATTCAAGCACTTAAAATCAAAATTCCTTAAATTTAAGAGATAATATTTGAGACAATATAATTGTTTTCTGTTTTATATTTAAATAGATAACAAATTCCTTGAACACAAGGAAACTGAACTATTTGTGTCCTAACAATGACTCATAGCAGGCCATGTAATAAAATGGATAAGAACAAGAGATTTCTAGGGTCAATTTTCTCAATGGTATACTTATCTCGGTTGGGCTAGAACAATAAGGACTAGGTCATAGTGGAATATGGACTAAGATAGAAATCGAAGGAACATATAAGGAGAGTCCATGTTGTGATGAATGACACGACAAGGGCCCCAAGTCCAAACTGCTAATCTAAAAAGCCGTATGCATTAGGTGGAAGAGAAAGTTTGGCCATTAGTGACTGAAATGCTTATCTAGACAGATAGTTGAGTCACTAATACAGAGAGAGCATATGATAATAAAATGGAGTGAAATTGTGGAAGTGTAGTATATAAATATATAGATATTTGTGTGGCAAGTCTGATATAATATGAGTCAAATCGGAGGAAGGAAATAATAAAAATTACTTATATTCCTATCAAGCTTTAAAGAGAAAAAAAAACACTTTCCTTACAACAATCCTGCAAGGTAGGTATGAAAACACAATTTAATGGATGAGGAAACTAAGGTTTTTAGAGAGTGGATGACTTGTCCATGATTCCAAAGCTAATAGGAGTCTAAAATGGCATTTGAATTCATGTCTCTTGAAAGAAAATGGCTTGATAGATAGGACACTGCATTTGGAGTAAGACTTGGGGTCATATATCATCTCAGGCACTTGCAAGCTATGAAAACTTGAGGAATTCATTTCAACTTTCTAGGTCTCAGTTTCTTCATCTATAAGAGTACAGGGTTGATCTTCTTGGCCTCTAAGTTCCAGCTCTAAATCTATCATCCTCTTGTACTGAGTATAGCACACCATCTGTTCTATAATTCTGCTTTGAGATGACTTTAAAAGCCAGGTAGGTTAGTTTTCTGTTAGCAATATTAAGAGGCAAGAATTCCCCATAGTGATGTTACCAGTAGGCAAATATGAGGTATTTTGAGAATTTTTTGGTCATTTTAACTATTATTTTAATTTATTTTGTTAAATATTTCCCAATTAAATTTTTAAAATTCTTTAACAATCTTTTATTTTTTAAATGTGAGCTCCCAATTCTCTCCATTCCTCCTAACCCTCTCCCCTTCTTATGAAGGTAAGCAATTTGATTCCAATTATGCATGTGAAGTCATGCAAAATGTATTTTCATTTTAGAAATGTTGCAAAAGGAAACATAAAATAAAATGTTAAAAATAAAGAATGCTTAAAAATGTGCTTCAATTTGCATTCAGAATTCATCAATTCTTTTTCTGGAGGGGGATATCATTTTTCAATTTGGATTCTTGTGTGGATCAGAGTAGCTAAGTGTTTCACCAGTGATCATCCTTACAATATTGCTGTTACTATGCACAATGTTCTCCTGGTTCTGCTTAACTTCACTTTGAATGTAAGACTTATACAAGTCTTCCCACCTTTTTTTCTGAAACCATCCTGCTTGTCATTTCTTATAGCATAATAGTATTCCACCACAATCATATATCAAAACATTTTTTTAGCCATTCTCTAGTTCATGGATGTCCCTTAAATTTCCAATTCTGTGGGACCACCAAAAAACTGCTATAAATATTTTTGAAAAAATAGGTCCTTTTCCCCTTTCTTTGATCTCTTCAGGATACAGACCTAGTAGTGGTATTTCAGGGTGAAAAGGGTATCCAGAGTTTTGTAACTTCTTGGGTATGGTTTCAGATTGTTCTTCAGAATGGTTGGACAAGTTTTGAACTCTACCAACAGCGAATCAATGTCCCAATTTTTCCACATCCCCTCCAGCATTTGTCATTTTTTCTTTTCTGTCTTATTAGCCAATCTGATAGGTATGATTTGGCATTTCAGAGTTATTTTAATTTGCCTTACCATAGTAGAATTTTTCTTGTGACTATTCATAACTTTAATTTCTTCTTCTGAAAATTGCCTGTTTATGTCCTTTAACAATTTATCAACTAGAGAATGGTCTTATTTTTATAAATTTGGTTCAGTATTATTTTATACTTGAGAAATGAGGCCTTCATATGAGAAACTTCCTACAAAATGTTTCCCCCACTGTCCTGTTTTCCTCATAATTTTAGCTATATTAGTTTTGTTTGAGCAAAAGCTTTTTAATTTTATTTAATCAAAATTATAAAATATACTTCTGTAATCCCCTCTGTATCTTGTTTGGTCACAAACTCTTCCTTATCTATAGATCTAATAGGTACATTTTTTCATGTTCCCCTAATTTACTTATGATATTACTCTTTATGTCAAAATAGTTTATCTATTTTGACCTTATTTTGGTAGAGTGTATGAGGGGTTGATTTACACCTAGGTTTTGCCAAATGGCTCTTTTCCCAAATATTTTTTTTTCAGATGGTGAGTTCTCACCCTAAAACCTTGGATCTTTGGGTTTATCAAAAACTAAATTACTTGTGGTTACTTCTTAGCACATATTGTATTCCCCAATCCATTCCACTGACCCAATTTCTTAGATGGAAAGGAAAGAGATGAATTCAAATGCCATTTTAGACTCTTATTAGCTTTGTAATCATGGTAAAGTCTTCCAGCCTCTAAGAATCTTAATTTCCTCATCCATAAAATTGTGTTCTTGTACCTACCTTACAGCATTGTTGTGAGGAAATTGTTTTGTTCACTTTAAAGCTTGATAGAAACGTAAGCGATTTTTATTATTTCCTTCCTCAGTTGATGATTACCACTTTGCAATAGAATTTGGAATCTGAAAGTCCAGGCCACCTTTGTTAACATTATAAAAAAGTTATTCTTCTAATATTCTTGACATTTTGCTCTTCCAGATGAATTTTGTTACTATTTAGTCTAGCTCAATAAAATAGTTCTTTCATAGTTTGATTGGAATGACATTGAATAAGTACAGTAATTTATATAGGATTGTGATTTTTATTATATTAGCTTGGTGTATCCATGAGCAATTAATATTCTTCCAGTTGTTTAGATCTGCTTTTATTTGTATGAAAGGTGTTTTATTACTGTGTTCATATAATGCCTGGTTTTGGCATGGCAGGTAGTCTCCCAGCTATTTTATATTGTCTACTGTTATTTTAAATAGAATTTATTTTTCCGTCTCTTGCTGCTGGATTTTGTTGATAATATATAGAAATGCTGGTGGTTTGTGTGGATTTATTTTATATCTTGCAATGTTGAAGTTTTTCTTTGTTTCATTTAGTTTTTTAGTTGATACTCTAGGGTTCTTGCTACATGTGTGTGTTTGTGAGTGTGTGTACATGTCTCATATGTGAATATATGTTATATTTATATATTTCCATGTATATGTGCATATTTATCTACCTACCTACCTATTTGGCTTTGAGTTTTTGAAACCCCATTATATATATATTATTCCTTTTGAGCCTTAAAACATTCATCTGTTGTAGAAACTACAAGGACTATTATCACCTCCATTTTTTTTTTTGCTTAAGGAATCTAAGGCTCAGAAAGATCAAATGACTTCCTCATAGTCACACAGCTTATGAGTATCTGAAGAATGACTTAACTCATATTTATTCTGTATATACATTTCTTATTTTTTTCCACTATTCCATGCTCTTTCTCTTTAAAATTCCATTCCATTTGATTTATTTCAATTTAGTTCAGTAACCATTGTAAGTGTCCTATGTTCAAAGCACTGTGTTAAGTGTTTAATGTACTTGCCTATCTCTTCCTTCTCCAGGAAGGAAAAATTTATGTTCCTCTATACAAATAACGTCAGTCATGCAGCCTACAAGTCATATGTGGCTTTCAATACTCCCAAGAATAACCTGAACCAGAGTAGAATCTAATTATGAAATATTTAACAAAATAAATTAAAATACAACAAAACATTAAAAAGTTACATTTTGAATTGATATACATCCTACAGGAATCCTTATGTAAGGATTACTGACCTTCATTTTTATGTGAATTTTATACTACTGCTCTATACCTCTATACCCCGAATGAAAGACTGGCAAAACAGACTCTGATAGGCTGAGGCTCAGAATCTTGGCTAGATAATCTATGAAAAGGGAAATGAAACTGGGCTAAGATCAGGTCCAAGCTCATATAGGAACCAAGACAGGAGGAAGTTCAAGTAGAGTCAGTCTATACCAGTAGTAGATACGAGGACTAACAATAAAGAACTTTGTAATCCATATGCCCCTCTAGCATAACTTAAATTCAGTGTGTACAAAATTGACCTACTTCCTCACCCCTGTTCCCAAACTTGACTTCCTTCCACCTTCATTATTTCTGTTATGGCTTACTAGTCACCTGAGCTCAAAATTTCAATACTATCTTTCTTTTTCTCTTTCTCCTATTCTCTCATTTCAAATCGTGTCAAGTCTATTGATTTGCCTTTCTCTCTAGGTATTAAACAATCATTTATTTATTATCTGTTATGTATAGAAGACTGTTAGGCATTGGAGAAAGCATAAAGGTTACTTTAGAAATTGACTCTACTTAAATAACTTATTCTAATATGGAGACAAGCAGGAGTATGCTCATCCTGGATTGTCATAGCTGATTGTTAAATTTCTAGTAGTGGCCATTTATGTTTATATACATATATATATATATGTGTGTGTGTGCATATATATATATATATATATACATACATACATACATATATATGTGTGTGTGTGTCTATATATTTAGCTTCTCCTTATGGCCCATACCATAAAATACTGATTCCCTAGTCTGTCATGAAAGCTCCTAGTTGGAAATATCATGGTCTGGATGTTATCATGGTATCATGAGGTACAGTATTGTGGTAAGTGTCAGCTATTGCACCTTTTTCAGGTACAATCTCCATTGAAAAGAGGAAAATATTCAGTTTACTTAAGAAAGGAATGAATACATTGTGTTAAGTATAATGGAACAAGCAGGAGACAGGTGACTTGGCTCTTTGTTCAGATGTTGGCTCTGTTAGCTGCATGACCTGGAACAAGTCATTTCACCACCACAGGCTTCAGTTTCTTTAACTGTAAATTAGGATAAATTCTGCCTGACCTACAAGAGGATCAAAAAAAGATCATTGATATCCGAGCATAACATAAAGTTTTTTACAAATATATATTACTTTATATAAAACTGCCTCTATAATATTTGATATTAGAGAAAAATGATTTGGTGTCTGCTGTACAGAACCACAGATAACAAAAATAAATTCCCATAATTAAAATATAAAGATTGCTTACTTAATGATATTATGTAATCACAGGAACCTGATACAACTCCTTCATAGTAAAGAAGACAAAAGCAAGTACATCAAGGAAGTTGACAAACTTGTCTAAACTTATCCAACTAATTACTAGCTGAGCCAACATTAGTATGTAGACCTCCCAACTCAAAGTCACTTTACAATATGATTAATTTGTTGTTGTCAGATCTCTTCTATTTACTTGACATATATCGTAATTTAATTATAATTATTTATGCACATATATTATTTACTTATATGATGTTTAACTTCCTTGAAGGCAAAAAATATCAAATTTCATCTTTTTACACCAGTTATTTAGGACAGAGGATGACCAAAAGCTCTGTGAAGAATAGCCAACCTCATCTAATGCCTGAAACCCACCACCAAAAAGGGGCCCCACTTTGTAAGCCCAGCCCTTGCAGACATTATCAAGGGGAGAAACCCTTATGAAGAAAGGTCTGCAAACCCACCAATAACAACACCAATTTCACTCATTGACCAAATGATATTGCTAGTCATGTTGTCCCAAGATCCCCAGGGATAACAGTGTTCTCCACAACCACTCATCCTGTTTACTTTGGCCCCACTGACCATTGTCCAAGGGGCCAAACTTTATGGAGATGTGAACTTCAGAGTTTTTCTACATGTGCTGTAATCCCTGTCTCCTCATCAGTCATAAATCTTAAAGATTCAGAAAAGGAAGTTCTTAACATCAAAGTCCTTAGTATTGTCAATTGTTCAATACAGGAAAAAAAA
>JAQQSZ010020030.1:0-10236 GCA_028646595.1 Phalanger gymnotis
GGGGACAGGTGGAAATGGGGAGAAAATTTGTAATTCAAACGCCTGTGAAAATCAATGCTGAAAACTAAACATATTAAAAATAAAAATAAATAAAAATAAAATTTTCAAAAAAGAGGTAATAGTAGTAGCTAGCATTTATGTAGTGCTTTACAAATATTATCTCATTTAATCCTTACAGTGACCCTGGGAGCTAGGTGCTGTTATTATCCCCATTTTATGTATGAGAAAACCAAGGCAGACAAATGCTAAGTGGCTTGCCCAGGGTTACATAGGTAGTAAGCGTCTGAAGTTGGATTTGAAATCAGGTCTTCCAGACCCCAGGTTCAGTGCTTAATTGGAGTAATTTTTGGAATTTCTATAAAAATCCCAGCTACTGAAGAAACAATTTTTCAGAAGACATAGACTTTTCTCAAAACTAATGGCTAAAGTTCATGGGTAGAGCTGGGAAATATACCTGGTTTACAAAAAAAATATTGGTACATGAAGAAAAGCTAACATGGTTCACCTAGGCTGGGGTGGTGGAAGAGAAAATTTAAGACCTGCAGAACAAGATGTGAAAAAGAACATAGGTAGAAAAAGTGGGAATAAGTTCAGGGGATGCTGAATAGTACAATTAAGAAGAAGCAGAAATTTTGTAAAGGAGAATGGGAGATCAATGTCAGATTGGAGAGCCTTGAATGTCAGACTAGAGTGTTCAGACTCTATTTGGCAAGTAGTAGGAAACCAGTAAAGCTTTTTGAATAAGGGGTTGTCATAATTAGAGCTACTCTGGCAGCTTTGGATAAGGTATTTTGGAGTGAGAGAAAATTTCATGAGAGAAACTAATTATGAGTTCTTTTAAAACAGTTTAATAGAGAAGGTGATGAGGTCCTGAACTAGATTATTGTGGTGAATATAGAAAGGAGAGGGGTGATATAAAAGTTATTGTGGAGAAAGGAACTTGCCAACTGATTGAATTGGGCAGTGGGCATAAGAGAGGGGAAAGATTCAAAGATGGTTCTGAGTCTTCCAACCCGCATCCTCAGAAGAACTGTTGAAGCTAACTATGATGACTGAAGAGGTATATACAAGGGTATAGATCAGCATGGCTCCAGGCTTCTCAGAGCTTCGTTTCAGCAGGTGCCATCACTGTATGTTTTCAGCATACCTTCAGTGTAGCCAGACATTTAGGCTGGCATAAAAGAGAGGCACTAAAGCTGACATAGCAGGAAGTAAAAATGAAAATGGATGAAAAAGATACATGGCGACAGTGGTGGAGATGTATGATGAGTCACCACCTATCCAAACTTAAGGCTGTATAGCCCATAAAACATTGCCCTTCTGTGCAACCAGTTGGTTTTCTTTCCATATCTTGTAAGAAAAAATGTTGGTCTCAATGGAACTACACAGTATTGAATACTGTGCCCTTTATGTGGGATGCTGCATCTGCAACATCATAGACGATTCACTGGTTCAGAGGTAAGATACAGAGCTGGTCCAACAATTGGTGTACTCATCTCATAGAAACATCCTATGCCTTGTTCTCAAGCTTTCTACTCTGGGGAACAGGGAAGGTAGTGCTGGTGAGCTGGAGGATGGGATACATAGCACTACTTATCTGGAGGCTAGAAGATTGAGGCACGGGAGAAAGTACTTTAGGATTGTTAATGCATTTGATACATTTTAAACTACTTCTTGCTAAATATTTTCTTGATATGATGACTTTTATTTGAAGAAAATAATTTTTGTTCTCCCTATGATAAGAGACTATATGATCAAATCTTGGTTAGTCTAAAGAAGGGAATTATCAACAGGTCGAGGCTCATGACTTTTCTATTTGTATACTTTGCTTATCACAGAGCTTTACATAGTATGAACTTAATAAATGTTTTATTATTTCACTCATTAATTGAAGTTTCTAGTTACTCTAGAGTTTAACTGCCCTGGTCTTTATTCTTGTTCCCATCCACTCTTAGCCACCTTTCTAGATTGAAGAACCCTGGCCTTTTGAGCCTGCTCTTCAGATGGTCTAATCTACTTAGGGTGGTTGACAAGATAACCAAGAGGTTCTCTTCTGCCATAATTTGGTGAGGTGATCATAAAAAGCAAGCAAATGGAACCCTTCATGGACACTTGATCACTGCTTCTAATGACGTGTCATAGATAAGAACTTGTGAGCAGGAAGCGCAGCACTTAGCCTGGCCTAGAAAGTGACCCTCAGAGATAAAGAGCACTGTCTGGAGCCAAGGATTTAGCAGATGGTAAATCTCATAGGTAAAGCTGGAAATATTGCTTGAGCTGTGCAAATACCTTTCCTAGCTATGAATTTTACATTTAAGGAAAGAGAACCATCATCATCATCATCATTTTAGCCACAACTGTATACATGGATTGATTACTATTAAAGACAGCAAGGTGATTCTCAAATGTGAAGGATATATTATCATACTATACAAGGACTGAAGAAATTAGTGAAGGAAAGAGATGGGGTACAGGATAGCTGTCTTCAGGTAGAAGGGATGTAATATGGGAAAAGGATGAGACAAGTTCTCCTTGGTCCCTGAGCGACATATCTAGGTACAATGGGTGAGAGTTACCAAAAGGCAGGTTCCTGCTCAATATAAGAAAGAACTTCCTAACCCTTAGAGCCAACCAAAATGTTAATTTCCAGAGGCTGCCGTGGATTCTTGTTCATTTGCATTCTCAAGTGAAGCCTTGGCCACTTGAGAACATTGCCAAGGTTCTCAATCACATATAGGTTAGACTAGATTTCAGCTGAGAACCTATAAAAGAATGAGATGTTTTGACACATACTTAGAATGCCTTACATTTGCATAGCCCTACAGATTTTAAAACAATTTCTGACATACATCCTCACTGGATGTTCTCCCAACCTCCAACTCTTAGAAATTCTGACTTCTCTTAAGATTTAGATCAAAGGTCACCTCTTCCAGAAGGCCTTTTCTGGACTTCCCTCATCCTCTCAAAGGAGAGTTTCTGTGTTTTTCATGGGGTATCTAAAGAAGGTCAAGTAAGTATCAAACAGATCTAGAATAGACATGGATATAATTTCAAGCTCGACTATTTACTACCTTTGTGATATGGGGCAAATGATTTTTCCCTGAGCATCAGTTTTCTCATCTATAAAATAAGGGGGTTAGGCTTAGCTGATCTTTTCCAATTTTCAGTCTTATTAGCCTGTCACAACGCTACTATTATCTGGGCGAAAAGAAATTTCTCACATTTGGCCATGCCTATGTCATTTTTCAACTTCTAAATGATTAAGGTTATATAAATAAACTAATTTCATATTTAACTTCATGTTAATATTTTATCCTTATTTAGTAATAAGACTTATACATCCATTTGTGTAGTTCTTTGCGATCACAAAAATTTCCCTTATTGGATTTTCATAGATACCCCACTAAGGGTGTGTGTGATAAGCATGGGAGATATGGGTTCAAATCTTGTCCGACACACTGGCTTTGGAATTCCCTACAAATCATTTGCCCTCTTAGTGATCTAGACAACTCTGTAAGACAGTAAGTTGAAGCAAAGGTATTAACCTGCATTAGTGATGATTCTGTAATAGAAGTTCTTAATATCAATGAAATTACTCCTTTAGTCTCTATCCCTATATGCAGATAATACAACTAAGGCTCAGAAAAGTAAATGGTCCTAGAGAGCTGGATTTGAGCCTAAATCTTCTGACTTAAAATACAGGTCTTTTTCTACTAGACAGACCAAAGAAGAAAATGCCAAAGTTTAAGGTTGCTTCGAGAATAAAAAAGTCACTCAGCATTTACTCAAAACAAGAAATTTTCCTCCCTTCCTTCTTTCCTTCCTTCCTTCTTCCCTTCCCTTCCTTCCTTCTTCCCTTCCCTTCCTTCCTTCTTCCCTTCCTTTCCTTCCTTCTTCCCTTCCCTTCCTTCCTTCCTTCCTTCCCTTCCTTCCTTCCTTCCTTCCTTCCTTCCTTCCTTCCTTCCTTCCTTCCTTCCTTCCTTCTTCCCTTCCCTTCCTTCCTTCCTTCTTCCCTTCCCTTCCTTCCTTCCTTCTTCTCTTCCTTTCCTTTCTTCTTCCCTTCCCTTCCCTTCCCTTCCTTTCTTCCTTCTTCCCTTCCCTTCCTTCCTTCCTTTCCTTCCCTTCCCTCCCTTCCTTCCTTCCCTCCCCCTTTCCTTCCTCCCTCTTTCTCTGTCTCTCTGTGTCTCTGTCTGTCTGTCTCTCTTTGTGTCTGTCTCTGTTCCTTTGTCTTCCTCAGTCTCTCTCTTTCTCTCTCCACTCCCAGGCTGAAAATGTAGTTGACTCTCGTAGGCCTGACCCTATTTCTAATTGTCGTGAAAACTTTGACTACTGTCCATTTTTGAATGGGGCTGGTTCAGGCCTTATCAGGCCTGGTACTACTCCATCCAAGGACTCACTATATAGCTACTAGACACTGTTGACACTTGATCAGCTTTAGTCCAACCACAACTCAGAACTCCTGAATTCCAGAACTCTATCAGCCTTTACCTCCCCTGTAGCATGGACTATACCATGACTGTTATAAAAAAATAATTTTCTTGAAATAGTTTCTAAAAATCAAATTCTCAAAGTGGGAAAAAGTTTGAAAATCAGAAGTAGTTTTCTACTTCTGAGATAAATAAGCTCAGATCCAACTGAGTGACTTCATTCATCCCTTTTCATTATGTATCTAATTAATTGCTATTTTGGTTGAATAACCTAAGGAACCTATTAGGCCCTATTTTAGGAGCAGACTGATGTTTTGGTTGTATATTACTAAGGTGAGAGCCACTTTGAATAAGAAGGGGGATTAATCAATTGGCAGTGAGTGAGTGAGATACTTCTTGGAGTAAATAATTGCTATCCTCTCTACATATTGCTTTTCTACTTCCCCAATCCCATGACTTGCATTTAGCTAAAAGACTATTGACATTGCCCCTAATTTGCAAAGAAATAATTGAAAATGGTTTTAAATCTCAAAACTCAATTGAATGGAATGAAAAGGTCTGGAGTTACATTACCCAGGTATATTGATTTATGTGTTTGCAGAACAAGATGGTTGCCATGGAATCTATTTAGTCTATCTGTGAAAACAGTGTTGATTCTATCTATAAAAAGGCAGGTAGGGAAAATGTTTGCGAAATCCTCTTTTCGCTTCAGATGAAATCATCAAAGCTCGAAAGGAAAATGATGCTAATTTTCATGTTTTCCTCTAATTTTCCTTCCATAGGATGAAAGGATCATAGATTTAGAGCTGTAAATTATCTGCGTTTTGATGCTGTGTTTTCTAACCCTCCTCATTTTTCAAACAAGGAATCTGAGAATTAGGCAAGTGAAAAGACTTGCCCAAGTCAAAATTTTAGTAATTTACAGAGCCAAAATTTGAACCTAAGGCTTAATCCCAAATCTGGAGCCCTTTCCATTTGATAATATTGTTGCACGTTTCCTTGTTAAATGTTTTAAATTGCTGATTTTAAAAAAAAATACTTGATTAGGAAAATCATCACATTCAGTCAGAGATGCACATAAGAGGGGATGTTCAAAGACAAATCATTTACAGGCATGATTTGCTTTATACGGGAGACACAATTTTAAGCAATTGGTTAAAAACTGGAATCTGGGCAGTGCTGTGCCATTTAAACTAGTTTTTAAACCTACAATCTCACTTGTATTGCAAACTTTAAGTGTAGAAACTCCATTTACCCCCAATATGGTTAGCAACTTTCCTATCCTTAAGTCTTAAAGAGTTGTGTAGGGGTAATGAAAGATTAGTTGGGTTGCCTATTGGGTTGTCCCACAGCTACCATGTGTCAGATAAAGGACTACAACTCAGCTCTTCCTGAGATGACCAGCCATATGTCCACTCTTGATTCTTTGGGCTGTTCTCAGTACACTTTTGAGTAATGCTTGGAACTCCAGTTCTTATAGGTCAAGAGGCTGAATTCAATAGTGTGAGCCAAAATTTCTCATTCAGTATAAAGTGTCATGTTTATTTCAGTCGAGTCAACACTTGTAACTTCATCCAAACTTTCACGTCATTGCTCTAGTTTGCATTCATGAGAGTCGTCATTGACCTGAATAAAACATTATGCCAGTGCTTAATAAATGTTATATAACATCAAACCTTTATGTAATTCACACAGTTCAACTCTTTCCTCCCCTCTAGCTCCATTCAATTCAATAAACATTTACCAAATTATATGCAAGGTTGCATTCGCATTAATATTCATCAATGATTTTGGTCTCTGGTTTTATTTCTTTGCTCTGTATTTGACTTGTCCAGGTATTAAGACTAGATTTGTATCATAAAAGAAATTTGGTAGGGTGTTTTCCTTCTCCATTAAAGATAATTTGCAGAGTACAGGTATTAGTTGTTCTTTCATAGTGTGATAGAGATTTCACCTATAAATCCATGTGGCCCTGGGATTCTTTTCTTTGTTTGTACCTTTACAACTAGTTCTATTATTTTTTCTGAAACTGTATTGTTTAAGATCTCAATTTCATGTCCTCTTAATTGTGGCATTTATTTTTAATGGATATTTCTCTGTTTCTTTGGAATTTTGTTTTTCTGGTATATCATTGGGGGCCAAGTCTTGTAAAGAAGACACTAGATGATATCCTAGATTATAGCATATTTGCTCTCTATTCCCACAGGAACTCACACTTAGAAGCTTTCAGAAAAAGGGTAGGTTTGGTTTTGAGCTTATCAGATTAATTTCAGGAAGTTTATCTGCCTTGCAATTTTAGAGACTCTCTCAAGTAATAGAAAAACCAAACTCTCCACAAAGTACATAAACTGCTTGGATTTTTATTGTGCTAAACCAGTAGACTTTGATTCTTTTTGTTTTATTTTTTATCATTTTTAAAGCTGTTGTGAAGAGCAAGTGTGGGACGAGGTAGAGAGAAATGTGGGTAGTAGAAATTGGCAGGAGTTCTGGGAAAGCAGGGAAGTCATTATGTCTAATGCTCATCTACGGTTTCTCTAATTCTTTCAACATGTAGTTGAAACTGCTGAGAGAATTTAGGGAGAGTGAATGACAAGACTTGGAAACTGGCCTGAACCGTAGACTTGGGAAGTAAAGAAGTCTTGCTGTATTTAACAGCCCCTCCAGCTCATTCAGGGGCCAAAGCATGCTAACACATCTGTTTGGTCCTATCAAAGTTCTGTCACCATTCCATAGAATCCTTGGCTCTTAAAGAGATGTCCCAACCCAACTCAGCTTGGCTCACAGAGGTGGAGAGGAGCACAGATCTAGGTAGTAACACCTGAGACAATATGTTAAAAGACAGCTGCTTTATGGTTTAGTGAGAAATGAACATTTGTTGCGATGTTAAAGCCAGAAAATAGCCAACTAATGAAAAGTGAGCAGGTCATTTGGCAAACCATCCTTCTACATGTTATTTTGACTATTGTAGTAGCATCTCTGTTCTCCTACATAATGGTTTCACTGCTACTTTGGAAACCTTCAAACTCACTTTGGAAATCCCCTTTGCCACTTGTACTTTGTAATAGATTATCAATTCGATCTTCTTCATGGTGTTAGATATTATTTTTCTAGGCAAAGCTCAGGAGCAGCATGCCCCTTGTGTCTTTAATTTTCAAGAGCTATTTATGAAACCCTATAATGCATTAGCATATTGAAAACCTTCTAAAAAAACCCAAACCTTTCATGCTTGTCCAGCAGATTTTTTAAAAAAAAATTATTTATACATTTCTAATAAGAAAAGACTCCCTGTGGTACCAAGTCACTTGCTGACACTGAAATAGAATTGGAATTGAAGGAGATGTGCCCCTACAGTCTGCTAACTTTCTCCTTTTAGGCAGCTGCCTGATGTCATGCAGAAGTGAAGCCTTGGGGATTGTGTCAGGATAGGGTTGATCAATTGACACACAAAGTATTTAAGACATTTTTATACTTGACTATGCCTTTTCCACCAAAGCAAACTATTAAAATGTCAGAAAAATTAGTTGCCTATTCTCTCGTAGAGGTGAATAAACACAGAAATCTTATAAGAAACAAGCAGTCAGAGTATCTCAAACTCAATAGGGCCACAATTTAGCTTAAGTTTCTCTTAAAACCTGTTCCTCTTCTTCCTGACTTCATTAGGTCAGCAAGCAGCACCACCATTGATTCAGTTTACCAAAGTTCAAAGCCTTAATAGTATCTTTGATTCTTTGTTTTCTTCTACATTGCATATCCAATCAGTAACCAAATTTTACAGAATACATCTTTGTGATATCTCTATATTTTATGTGTTAGGTGCATCATGTATAGAGTAAAGGAAGATCACCAGCCCAGCCCCACAATCAGGAACTTACTCTATTCTCAGTGTTACCAACTTAATTCAGGCCTATTGTAAAAGCCTCTGGTCAAGGCTCGTGGCTTCCATTCTTTCTCCCTTTCTTCCATATTTCATATTGTTGTCTGTGCAATCTTCCTCATGCATAGACACGGCAACACCATTTATTTGCTCAGAACACTTCATGGATTATCTGTTGACTACTAAGTAAAGTTGGATTTAATTTAATTCGATTTAACAAATACATTAAGTCCATGCTAGGTGTAAAACCTCTGGATAGGCACTAGTTGAGATACAATGTTTAGAAAGATATGCCTTCCTGAGGCTTAGAGCTCAAAATCTTTTAGTTTACTTTTACTGTTACTTTACTCAAAATCTTAAGGAAACAGCTAAGTTATATAGTAGATAAAGTACTCAACTTGACGTCAGGAAGATCTAAGACTGAAGACCACCTTAGATGCCCGCTAGCTTTGTAATTGGGCAAGTCATCACCTCTCTTAGGTGATTCCCTCATCTGTAAAATGAAGATAATCATAGCTTCTTCTTTCCTGGGCCATTGTGGGGATCAAATGAGATCATCTTTGTCAAGTGCTTTTCAAGCCTTAAAGCACTATAGGAATGTTAGATATTATTATTAATGTCGTTGTTGGTCTATCCTCTCCATAGTATTACAGCACCCTATTTCTCTATCTCTTATTTCTGAAGCTCCCCTTTTGCATTGCCAGATAGTTTAATAGAGATTCACAGTTTATCTCATTTCAGTCCAGGGCAGTTCTCATGGGCTTACTTCTGTCCATTCTCTCTCCCCACCCTTATTTCAGGGAGTTAGCTCTGTTGAATATTCATTGAATTCAATAAGCTCAAAACCTCCAGACTAAAGAAGATTTCTCTCCCAACCCTCTTTCCTCCCATCCCACCCCCCACCCCGCCCTGCCCTGCCACTCCTTACTACTGAGCAGAGACTAGCCTCAACACTGTGCTATACTCTGAAAAAATATCAGCTAGCCACTGCATTTCTTTTCCTTGACCATTTCTCTATTGCAAATACTTTCTCAGAATGTAATAAAAGCCAGCTCATCTTTATCTGGAGACAAATCCCATTATAAAAATCCAAAATAGCAAAGAAACAAAGTTTAAAAAGAGTAAAAAACTCCAAAAGGGTAAATGATGCTAATTTCCTACATAGTGATGAGGTGGGGAGGGGTAGATAGGCAGGGAAGTATAGCGAATATAAATTCAACTCCCAGAAGCACTACAAAGCTGATGTGTTCAGGCAAACAACAAATTCTGTCCAGGCAGATCAGTTATTAAGCATAACTCTGAGCCAGACAAGGCTCTGATTAATTAAATTGATCTTATGGTTAACCCTTGGGTAGCAGTTTCTTTGTTTAAAATTGGATCCTCATGGGGGGCAGAGTCAAGATGGCAGCTGGAAAGCAGGGACTAGCATGAGCTCCCCGCCTAGTCCCTCCAAAAACCTATAAAAAATGGCTTTGAACCAATTCTAAAACTGCAGAACCCACAGGGTAGCAAAGGGAAGCAGGGCTCTAGCCCAGGACAGCCTGGATAATCTCTGGGTAAGGTCTATCCCACATGGAACTGGGAGCAGAGGGGAGTGGAGCTGAGCGGAGCAGAGCCCAGTGTGGGCGGCGTGGACCAATGAGACCAGGAGCCGAGCGGAGCGTGCCCTAGAGCCCTGAATCACTGAGCTGCAGCAGTTACCAGACTTCTCAACCCACAAACACCAAAGACAACAGAGAAGGTTAGTGGGAAAAGCTGCTGGAGATAGAGAGTTTGCAGTTTGTCCACAGCCCCTGGGGGCAGTGGAGGTGGGGCAGCTACAAAACTACAGCTGCAGTTGCTTCTGGCCCCAGGCCCACCTGGTGGGAGGAATTAAGTGGCAGATCAGAGCAGGAGTGCAGAGCCTGCTGAAGATCTCAGTCCAGTCCAGGTTGG
>JAQQSZ010020031.1:0-10236 GCA_028646595.1 Phalanger gymnotis
GGGACAGGTAAAGAAGAAACAAAATATAGTTAGTCTTTCACAACATGAGTATTGTGGATGGGTTATACATAATGATAGGCATGTGGCCCATGTTGAATTCCTTGACGTCTTAGGGAGGGAGGGTGGGTGGGAAGGGAAGAAGGGAGAGAATTTGGAACTCAAAATTTTAAAAACAGATGTTCAAAAACAAAAAAAAATGTTTTTGCATGAAACTAGAAAATAAGATACACAGGCAATGGAACATAGAAATTTATCTTGCCCTATAAGAATGTAAGGTAAAAGGGATGGGAGGGGAGTGGGGTGACAGAAGGGAGGCTGACTGGGGAACAGGGCAACCAGAATATACGCCATCTTGGAGTAGGGGGTGGGACGGTAGAAATGGGGAGAAAATTTGTAATTCAAAGTCTTGTGAAAATCAATGCTGAAAACTAAATATATTAAAAAAATAATTAGAAACTAAATAATCTAATTTAAAAGAATGAATGGGCCAAAGAAGAAATCAGAGAAATAATTAATAACTTCATCCAAGAGAAAGACAATAATAAGAAAACATATCAGAACTTACGGGATGGATCAAAAGCAGTTCTTAGGGGAAGTTTTATATCTCTAAATGCTTCCATGAATAAAATAGAGAAAAAAAAAAGATTAATGAATTGGGCGTGCAACTGAAAAAGCTAGAAAAAGAACAAATTGAAAAACCCTAATTAAATACCAAATTAGAAATACTGGAAATCAAAGGTGAAATTAATAAAATTGAAACCAAGAAACATATTGAACTAATAAAACTGTGAGGTAGTTTTATGAAAAAAAATAATAAAATTGATAAGTCCTTTGTCAATTTGAATAAAAAAGAATGAAGAAAACCAAATTAACAGTTTTGAAAATGAAAAGGGTTCATTCACCTCCAAATGAAGAGGAAATGAAAACAATAATTAGGAATTGTTTTGCCCAATTGTATGCCCATATATTTGACAACCTTAGGGATATGGATGAATAGCTATGAAAATATAACTTGCCCAGGTGAACAGAAGAGGAAGTTAAATACCTTAGTAACTGCATCTCAGAAAAAGAAATTGAGCAAGCCATCAATGAACTCTGTAGGAAAAAAAATCTCCAGGGCCAGATGGTTTTACATGTGAATTTTATCAAACATTTAAAGAACAATTAATTCCTACACTTTGTAGACTATTTGGGAAAATAGGTGGATTCCTATCAAATTCTTTTTATGACACAAATATGGTGCTAACACCCAAACCAGGTAGAGTCAAAACAGAGAAAGAAAATTATAGACCAATTTCCCTAATGAATACTAATACAAAACTTTAAAATAAAATATTAGCAAAAAGATTGCACAATTTATCACGGGAATAATACACTAAGACTAGGTTGGATTTATTCCAGGAATGCAAGGCTGGTTCAATATTAGGATAACTATTAGCATTTTTCCAACATCTGGGCGATGCCATGGTTTGTGAGGATGTAGCAGGCATGAATCAGGATACAGCGGGCATCTCGGCTGCCTGCTCGATCAGGTCACTCTGGTTGGGGTTGTCCTCCAACTCCTCATCAGCTTCCAAGTCGAGGATCATGTCTAGTGCCTGCCTATAGTGGGGCACCTGTTCGTTGAGCCCTGTGAGGTTGAACTTGTCTTGGATATAGTCTTCATCCACCTCACAGAAGAATTCATTGCCACGAAGCCCACAGAACCATGAGATCCATGATACTTCCTCTAAGCTACTCATCTTTACATCAGCAGGCCGGGGCTGGGAAGGGAGAGGGAGAAGTCGCTCCCAGGGGTGGCGGCGGCAGCAGCAAAGTGGTGCAGCCTGAAATGTTTTTTGTATAAAGAGAGCCAATGCAACAAAGATTAGGAGGAAAACAGAAAATTGGGAGAAAATCTTTTCGGTCAGTGTCTCTGATAAAGAAAGGCCTCCTCTGCTGTGAAAATCAACGCTGAAAACTAAATATATTCAGTAGTTAAAAAAAAGATTACTTAACTTATACCTAATGGAAAGAGGATCTTAACCATTAGTTAACCCCTTTTCTCTACCCACTTGAAAGTGGAATTTAGCCCCTTTTTTCTTAAAAAAGTCTTATAATTCTAGGATTATTTTATTTTTACAAACATATGTCTTACTCTGAATTATTTCCTACTAAATGATAGAGTCTTGTCAAATTATCTATTCACTAAATATACAGTTAACCTAGATTTAAGAAACTATGTTATTGTAGTTTAGCTGTTAGGGATCGTTTTTCCTAAAGAAAGAGTTTTAATCTTATAATCAAACTAAAAGTAAATCAATCAATACTAACTTATTTCCTTTTCAAGTCTGAGTGCAAATTGAAATATAATTTTCTCACTTTATTTTTCCTGTTTTTTTTTGAGATATGGCTTATATGGAAATATGTCTTGCATTATTTCCTCACATAATTGATATCATGTTACTTGCCATCTCATTGGGTGGAGGAGAGAAAGAAGGAAGGAGAGATTTTGGAACTCATTTTTTTTCAAAAATGAATGTTAAAAATAAATACTATTTAAAAAATAAAAATGTTATTTCTACACTCCCCAGAGAGTTAGTTGTTAAACATTACACACACATTGATCCCTAATCTTTCTCCTGAGCACCAGCGCTGCATCACTGTCTTTAAACTGCATGTCCTATGAGCATCTCAAACACAACATATCCAAAACAAAAATTCAAACATCTTCCAAACTTTCCTGTTTCTGTTAAGAGATTTCATCATTGCTCCAATCACATGGGCACAAAACCTGTAGTTATTCTACTCCTCACTTTCCTTCATCCCACTATCGGATCTGGTGAGAAATGATTAATTCTACCTACATAATTTCTCCTCCGTGGTTTTTTTCCCCTCTTTTTTCATGTGACTACCATCCTAGTGCAGTGCTAGTGCTTTTTTCTCTTTGTTTGGACTATTTCAAGAGCCTCCTAAATGATATCCCCGCCTAAAGTCTCTCCTTACTCCAATCCATCTTCCAAACAGCCACCCAAGTGAAATTACTAACGCACAAGTCTGGCCGTATCATTTCTCTGTTTAATAATATCTATTCATCCTATATCATGTCTATCATCAAATTCACACTGCTTTATTTGGCACTTAAAGCCCCCTAGACAAGTCACTTAAGACTCTTTAGCTCAGTTCTTGATCTGTAAAATGAACTGGAGAATGAAATGTCAAATCACTCCAGTATCTTTGACAAGAAAACCCCAGATGTGACCATGGAGAGTTGGACATGAATGAAAAGACCCAATTAACATCATATGTCTTACCTACCTTTCCAGTTTTATTATAAAGCATTCCCAAGCCTACATTCTATAGTCCAGCCAAACTGACTCTGTTGCTGTTCTTCACATGTGGTATTCTATCTCTGTCTTTTACCTCCATGACTTTGTACAGGCTTTCTGACATGGCCGGAATGTACCTCTTAGAATCCTTAGTTTTCTTCAGAGTTGAACTCAAATTCTTTCTCCTAAAGGGGTTTTGATCTACATTGTTGCAACTTTGTTCAATATGCTATTGATTTTTATACCCTTTTCTCTGTTTTTGTAGGTCACACATATATATTCTAAAAGATGATACCTTCATATAAATGTTTTTTAGTCTGATTTATATGTCCTGCAGATTTGGGATTGTTATCTATGACTGTGTTGTGTGCCCAATGATAAATGTTTATGATATATGTTTATAAAAAGTAGCTGTGTAGCTGAAAAAGTCATTGGAGCAAGAAAATGCATTATATCCAGGCAAAGACACCATGTTTTCTTTGTAACTCATACCCCAGAAGGCTGTATATGAGTTCAAAACATGATGAACAATACTCTGGTGACAGTGGATTTTAAAAAGATGAGGGGAATCTTCCATGAAGGACAAAGTGAATGCTACTGAGAAGAGTCCGAAACAGAAGGACAATTAGAGATGGAGGTATTGAAATCTTGCCAAGACTAGCAAAAATTACAGAAATGGTGCTGGTGCTCTCCACAATGCTCTCAAGTTATGGCACTGAAAAAGTTTGATCTGGGTGCAGTGTAAGGAAACCAGTGCTCTAAAGACTTGCTGCTATAGTGAGATGGAAAGAGAAGTACATAACCAAAGTGAAGTTGCCATATATGTTAGTCACAGTATGTTCTTTTGAGTGAGCTGATAAGATCTTCTTCCATTACAATGAGGAGATAAAGTAATTAATTGGAAATTGAGAATAGTGCTCCCTGAAAAAAATGGTAGAGTAGTAGCTATTGGGAATGGGTGTGGAAAACACTTAGTTTCTGATTAAATTTCTCACTATTGCTTTATTATTCTGTTTGATCAGTTATGTTTTTTTTTTTTTGATTCAGGGTTATCTGGCTTGCTCTAATAAAAGAAAAACAAGCAGGATTTCTGACAAATATTCCTACCAATACTATGTACCTAGGTGTATTAAGAAAGGGGCCACAAAAAGGAGCCCAAGGGTTACAAAAGTTACAAAAAGCCCCTTTGTGAACCGATTGAAGAGTTAAAATCAAATAAATCTTATAACAAAGTTAATCTGATAGAAGTAATGGTGTGAATAATTATTATTTTTTTCATGATAATTAGACAAATGCTAAGTAGTTCACTCAAGTGACTGTAATTATTGTCACATACAAAATCAAAGTAAGATCTCTGGAATTAGCTAAGGATATATGAGATATTAATAGCTAGTATTTATAAAGCACTTAAAGATTAATTAAGTGCTTACATACATTATCTCATTTGACCCTCACAACAGCTATTTAAGACATATACTGTGGATATTATTATCCTCATTTACAGATGAGAAAACAGAATTCAACAGAGGTTAAGTGACATGTCATAGGTGACATAACTAGTAAGTATCAGAGGCAGGTTTTCACTCAAGTTTCTTCTAATTTCAGGTCTGTTACTCTTTCCTCTTCCCTTTATGATGGTTGGGTAGCAACTAGGTGAGTCAGGAAGATTATTTGATAAATCCCTGGATATTTCACGGGGGGAAGAGGTGGGAGAGATGAGTATGTCTTACCACTTCTCCAGTCAGTTGATTAATCAAAACACTTTTATTAATCACCTACTATGTGACAAGCACTGTGCTAAATACTGAAGACAGAAAGAAAAAAGAAATGAAACCATTCTTGTTCTCAAGGAGCTGACAGTTTACTTATTGTCCAGTAAAGGAAAAGTATATTGCAGATGTTCTTGAGTCTTGGGGTCATTAAAGACAATTAACACAAAGAAAACAGAAGTTCTTTACCAGTCAAGACCACTCCATCCATATGTGGAACCATCAGTTATAGCAAATGGAGAAATTTTTAATGATGTGGATAATTTCTCTTACTTTGGCAGTGCTGCAGTTTCATTGTTTGTTCTGGTGAGACTATCTCAAATATTCAGACTCAGGCCACCTCTAATTCAAGTATAGGCATTTTTTAGTGTGACACTTCTCAGAAGCAGGCTGGGTGCCAGGAGGAACCAGAAACTTAGAAAGACAAGACAGGCAATTATATAGTGTAATTATGCTGATTACACAAAATAATGAATAATAAAGAGGCAGGAGGGGTTTGTAAAAGGATTAGGTAATGGGGAAGGGTTTGTAGGGGATTAAGTAATAGGGGAGGGATACCAGTCTCAGTGGAACTGCACATATGGTTACCCACAATGTATACAGAAAAAAAAATGGGAGGGAGGGGTATGTGTGTATGATACTGATATTATAATAAGCCTCTCTATGTCATAAGTTTACTTTAGGTTCTTTACTATTACTTCACAGGTGCTTACTTAGGGAAAGTCCTTTCTATTGTTTTGGAGTCTGCATCCTGCTTAGGCATCCTCATGGTTGCTGCTTTCTGATTGCCTGGCTTTTGCGGTCCTCTCTGAGATTAGATGAATGTAGTTGTGGTTGAGTGCACTACACTCTTTATTGACTAACCTGTTGTTCTGTTGAGGCAGTGAGGCATATATGGGGAAATTAGGATATTGAATCAAGGGTGGAGGAGGAAGTGATTAGGTAGAGGCAGTGGACCTGCTGTTCAGTTAGGCCTATAATTGATTGTGGGGCCTGTGATGTGGTTGAAGCCAGATTGTGCAGTTAAATCCAGACATACTTGCTATTCATTGAGGCCCATAAGGAAGCCAGAATATTGGAGCTGGCTGCAGCTTTATTGGTATTCCATCAGAAGTATACTTTATACAGATGATGAGGTTAATTCATGCATTACTAGTGCTAGCTCAGTGTTTGTAAGGCTCTGAGGGAAAGTACAGGAGTGAAGAACTATTAGGTTGTCTACCAAACCAAAGGTCTACAGAGCCATTGTTCTGATTTCATTGTTGTATATCTATGAAGCCTTGATAGTATACAAGTGCCATACTAGGAAAGTGAATTGATTCCATTTGAATTGTTGTAGGAAGATTCTAAACATCACCTGGCAAGATAAGGTATCAGACACTGTGGTTCTTTCTTGAGTTAAATGACCAAGCATGCCAATTCTACTGCAGAGGACACAACTATGATGGGCTGGCCACATTATTTGAATTCCACATATTTGTTTTTCTAAAGACTATTTTACAGAGAACTCACAGAAGGGAAGAAATCACACAGAGGTCAGAAGAAGGCATACAAGGACACTTTCAAAGTCTCTCTGAAGAATCTTGGAATTGGTTGTGAGACATGGAAGCACTGGTAAGGGACCACCCAGCTTGGTGTGCCACATCAAAGAAGGTGCTATGTTCTATGAGCAAAGCAGAATTGCAGTAGCTCAAAAGAAATATGAAATGCCCAAATTTAGAGACATCTCCACTCCAAATGTTGATATGGACTATCTGTGCCCAATCTGTGGTAGAACCTCGAAGCTCTTAGATTAGCTGTCTACTCTCCACCTTCTGCAATTGAGGAGAGGAGGGGCCCCAGGAGTATGGAATATAAACAAGGTGTGAATTTCAGGGGTGGTGTTAGCTTGCAGTACTATGAGTTTCTGGGGAGCCTGATAAGCACATGGAAGCTTGAAAGTTTGATTATTAGCTAAAAATTGAAATCTCTCCCAAAAGAGATTCTGCCCCCATATTATGGGTACAGCAGCTAAGTCAGGGCTTCTTTTGAAATTTCACCAATCCAATATCTAATTTGGTTAAATGAATTCATGGCTTTGAAAGTTTTAAATGGGGAAGTCATATGAAATGGCTGTTAGCCATTGACCTCTTTGTGCTACTTCTTATAAATTAAATTTTACTAAATCTCACTAAAGGAAAGGTAATTTAAATTTGAGAATAGAAGGCAATTAAAAAGAGGGATATTTTTCTAATTACAAGTAAAATAATTTTAAAAATTCATTTAAAAAAATTTGAGTTCCAAATTGTCTGCCTCCCTCCCCTCTTATCGAAAAGGCAAGCAATTTGATATAAGAAGTAATTTTAGAACACTGAGTATTTTGATGCAGGGAAGTCCTGAGTAGGGTGCTTTAGCAAGGTACTTTGGATACCACAGAGTAGTATTCAGGAGTGTCAGGAGGAAGGGGACTCAAGTAACAAGAGTAAAAGTGAGAGGGTGCCAGACATACTTTCTTTTAATTTTGTCTAAGACTGATTCTTCTTCCATTTTTTCTAGAAACCAAGTCTTTATTTAGTACTTCTAGGATCTCTTCCCCTGTCTACAGCCTTTCTCTCCTCCCTACCTAGAAATAGTTGATTGCTGTGAACTAGCCATACAATGTCATATGAAATCCATAATCTTCTGAAGAGTTGTGTTAACAATTTGCATGTGTAGGAATGTTGTATTTTTTAACATATGATTCAGCCATAAAAGTGGTCAGAAGTCATTGGCAATTGCTTTACTATAAGCTATATTTCAAAATGCTTATCATTTTTTCTTGGAATACTGTTTCATGAGTGATACTGCAGACCTTCAAAAAGAAACAATGCAATAATACTATGTCTCCCATGACACATATTATTATAATTTTGTCTGAGTTCTTTGTGGTTTGGATCCTGACCATTCTGTTACAGTTTGAGAGAGTTATCTACACTCTTTATTTTAGTCTGCTACTTTAACTCTCTACTTTAGTTAATTTGACTCTTGGTTGTTTTTTGCTTCTACCTGCTCCCTAGATTTGTTGTATTGTAGAAAGAGTGCTAGCCTTGAGAGTCAGGAAAATCTAAGTTCAACTTCAACCCCAGACACTGATTAACTACGTGACCTTAGACTGGCCCAGTTTACATTATCAACCTGTTTCCTCATCTGTAAAACATTGGTGATAATAGCATCAGTCTCTCTGCCACCTCAAATGAGGTAGCAAATCCTTAAAGCCATATAGAAATACTAGCTAGTGTTATTGTTGGATTTAATGTTTTATTTTCCACAGTAAATCACTGTATACTGTCCTTTAACTGTTACTGATAAGCATCAACCTCTCTAGGGCAGAAATCTCCACGGGGGTTTTCAACTACTGATGCATTATTTCTTACATCACTTCCAGTCTCCTGCAATTAGAACCTAAACTAAGTTGGGGCGACTGTACCACTTTGGACGAGGGCTAAAATTTAAAGGTTACTAAATAGCTATATCCAGGGTGAGCTACTTAATCTCTACTTCCACCCTGGATCAAGGTGCCTTCATCTTCCTGCCCCTGGCACTTGATTCTGTGTTTGCTCTCCATCCCTATCCCCACAAGAAGCTTACATTCACAAGGGTCACTTTGTCCTAGTGGGAAAATTCTCAGGACCATAGCTTTAGCACTGAAATCAGATGTTAGGAGCTATCAGCTTCAGCTTCCCTTACTTTATAAATGAGAAGACTGAGACTAAGAGAGGATAAAGCATATGTCCAGGGTCACGGAACTAGAAATTATCTAAGGTAGCATTAAAATTGATGTCTTATTGACTTTAAATCTGCTGCCTTCACCAGTACAATGTAAATTTACCCATGACTTTGGGTTTTATTAGGCCTGAATGACTCTAAAAGCCTGAATAAGACTGCCAAGTCATTTTTTAAAAGACCTATGTATATACAGGTCAGTTGATCTCCATATGGATCTGATTTTAAATGGATTTGTTTATGTGTATGGTGTTTGTATGTATCAAATTAACTAGTTCCATATTCTTGTATGAGGACAGAATTGAAGACCAACTCCATTATTTTTCTGTTTATGAATAAACTTTGCAATGAATGGTTTTTTTTTCCTTTTTTTCTCAGTTTTCTGTGGTCAAAAAGTCTTTTAGCCCTTTTAGATCTTCTTCCAATAAGTCACTTGAACAAGAAAGATGATGTCTCATAGGAATCAGATGTTTATTCCTAAACAATCAAAGTCACACAGTACACCACTCAAACTGGGATTTTACTGTTTTAACTGTGTTGACCAGTTGCAAAACATATTATTACATACAAACACAGAATTCCATTCCATTCATAATATGTTTTTTCTCTTTCTCAACTCTTTAACTTCTTTTGCACTGACTGGAGAGGTAAGAAGTTGTTGAATATTGTATAGGGAAAATAGCACTTGCATTATAGTCAATGATAAATAGATTAAAATCCTAATTCGATCACTTAGGAACTCTGTGGCCTTAGCCAATTTATTTTACATCTTTGAGCCTCAGTTTCCAAATATGTTAAATTGAGGACAAAAATACTTTCAATATATGGCTCTCTGGGTTGTTGAAGGGAAAGCACTACATACATGTTAGAATATATGGACCATGAGTTATTATTATTAAAGAAAAATAACTTTATAGCTGTATGACACAATAGTTCATTGTTATATAGTAATTCTAGGTGCACAAAGCACTGCTCATGAGAACCTTTAGGAGACAGGTAGTATATGTACTATTACTGACATTTTAATAGATGAGGAAATTGAGACTTACAGGTACTACGAAAGGGAGAATGGTATAATGGTTAGCGTACTGATGTTAGAGTTAAGAAGTCCTAGGTTCAAAGCTCTTTAGCACTTAATAGCTATGTGAATCTAGTTGAGTGAGTTAACTTCTAAAAGCCTATTTCTTTTTTTTTTTCTTTTTATATCACTTTTATTTACAAATATATCTCTCCTCTTCCCAGAGAGCCATCTCTTACAAGGAATGAAAATAAAGAATAAATTAATAAACAAACAAATAAATAAATGGATAAATAAATAAAATAAAGAGTGAAAAATTTTATTAAAACTAGCCAGCACTCTTTAATCTTTTTTTTTTTAATTTATTTTTGACATGTTTGGTTTTCAGCATTGATTTTCA
>JAQQSZ010020032.1:0-10236 GCA_028646595.1 Phalanger gymnotis
GGAGGCAATCAAAAACAAACACTTTTGAAAAGGAACAGGGTCAAGGGAGAAAATTCAATAAAGGGGGACAGGTTAGGAAGAAGCAAAATATAGTTAGTCTTTCACAACATGAGTATTGTGGAAGGGTTATACATAATGATATGCATGTGGCCCATGTTGAATTGCTTGACTTCTTAGGGAGGGTGGGTGGGAAGGGAAGAGGGGAGAGAATTTGGAACTCAAAGTTTTAAAAACAGATGTTCAAAAAAAAAGTTTTTGCATGCAACTAGAAAATAAGATACACAGGCAATGGGGCGTAGAAATCTATCTTGCCCTACAAGAAAGGAAGGAAAAAGGGGATGGGAGGGAAGTGGGGTGACAGAAGGAAGGGCTGACTGGGGAACAGGTCAACCAGAATATATGCCATCTTGGAGTGGGGGGAGGGTAGAAATGGGGAGAAAATTTTTAATTCAAACTCTTGTGAAAATCAATGCTGAAAACTAAATATATTAAATAAAAAAAAGGATAACCAACATTTTGGTGGACACTTGTAGTGATAAAGGGAGCAGGAGGAGAAGGACATAATTTGATGGGTCAGCTCTTTTTTGATAGCACCAATTGTTAGATTGAACTCCATAGATTGAGTCAGGAATAAAGTGCTCTGCACCTTCTCTCTATTAGCCCTATTTCCCACCATCTAGAGTCTCTTTAGCTTGCTTCTCAATTTTCCCTCTGGATAAAAACCCAAAATAATTCTCTGCTTTCCCATTTCTGATCATTTTGGTGGTTAGCAGAGGAGGGAGTGTTAATTAAATAACTGGCCACTTTATATAAAGACAGTCCTACCCTGTTAACAACTGAAAGCTGCTCCCTCAACCCAGACAGCTGACCCGCTCCCCCCCACCCCAGACCTCTTTTACTGAGCTGAACTGAGGTTGGGAAGGAATAATGAAATATTTTGACTGACCCTTTAAATTGGTAGGTACTTTTGTGGTATCGTTTCAGTCATATCCAACTCTCCATGACCCCATTTGGGGTTTTCTTGGCAAAGATATTGGAATAGTTTGCCTTTTCCTTCTCCAGCTCATTTTGTAGTTGAGGAAATGGAGACAAATAGGATTAAGTGATTTGCTGGGGTCACACAGCTATATCTGAACTCATTAAGATGAGTCTTCTGACTCCAAGCCCCACCTAGTTGCTACAATGCCCTTAATATACAATGCATCGATGGCTGGTAACAAGGGCTTGTTACTGCCCCTTAAGCTGCATCATTTCTCTTGAATAGGAGGCACAGACTATAAGATCATAGATTTGGAGCAGGAAGGGATTTTATAAGCCGTTGACTCCAACCTCCTCATTTTATAGGTGAAGAAACTGAGACTGAGAGAGAGTAAGTGATTTTTCCAGGGTCACATAGATAGCATAGGTATAAGGCAAGTTGTAAACTCAGATGTGCTGGATTCCTAACCAGCTGTTCTATCCATTAAATCACCTAGCTATTTATTAATTCAAGCTGGCTGATAAAACCCAAAAGCCTTCACTTCTTAACTCAAAGAATGAATAACATGGAATTCCCAATGAGAGAACAAACCTAAATAGAAGAATATATTTGGGTTCTGGAGTACCTTGTCTGTTCTATGCAAGTCACACCATATACCCGGCCAAACTGCTTATCTAGATAACATAGACATGAGCTCTAAACCACGTCTGCATATCCACACAAAGCCTGGGCATATTCTTGCTAATAAGGGGGGTAGTGAGAAAGAAATGTCTTCAAGACATGTGATGGTAAAAAAAAAAACTCATGAAGCGGCTTGTTAGGAAAAATATTCCCTACCATACATCCAGGATAAAGAGCTTTCTGGAAACCCAAACAGCCTGGACTTGGTGATCTACTGGGGTTCTGCAGCTGCAGCAGAGAGATCATAACTCAAGAGTTTCACTGTCTGATAAATCTCCCCATTCCTCATATAAGTGCCATGAAATAGTGAAAGAAAGGCATAGGGGGAAGTGGGGATATTTCACAAGCTAAAAGACAGGGATAATTGCTGTTGCTGTCTTCTTCTGCTTTGGAAGGGGTGCTTAATTTAGTCTCCCTTCCCATTACTCTGCACTCTGCCCTGGGCTAAAAGAAGTCAGAGTGGAAAACTGAATGAGTAATTATTATAGCCCTTGCTGGTGATTCTGTTTTGAGAACTCAGTTGCAACTAAATAAAGCTTCTTTGCCATTCTGACTAATCTACTCAGAGACCTCTGAACACAGGACAATCTTTCCAGCCACCATCCCTTTATTCAGGATGTGCTTCTCGCTGAAATAACCTCTCCCCTTCTCTCTAGTTCTGAGTCCTACACATCCTTCAAGGCCAACCACTAATATTTATCAAGCACTTATAAGCCAAGGATCCCAAACTTATTTGGCTTACCACCCACCCCCTTTTCAAAAAAAGAAAATTATTCAGTGCCCCCCAGACTACTTTTTTCAAAGTTTGCATAATTTCAAAAATATATAATTTTTAAATGACACATCTTCAGTTTAATAATTTATTGTAAATTTGTGAGTTTTTCCCACATTGAAATATTGATGCCACAATATTGCATCATGTAAATGTATGGTAGTGTACTATAAACAAGGCACTATATGTACATATTCCTGCTGATGCATGATGGACTTTCTGACAATGTGTGACATACTCACCTGCCAACACTTGCTTATTAAGACCTGTAGACAGACTTCACCATTGATTGAGTATAACTTGCATTTTGTGTGTTTATTTGGAAAAATAATGTAATCACTATGACTTTAACTCTGTTACACAACAGATTGAAATGTGTACAAACTTTTAAAAAATTTTTCTTCTCTTTTTTCCTTATACTTACACTGCCCCCTTATTTTTATTCAATGACCCCCAATTGAGCCCAAGGCTACTACTGCCCCCTTGATTATTCCAATGACCCCCAGGCGTGGTATCATCCACTTTGGGAAACTATGAATAGCTTGTCAGGCACTATGCTTAATCATTTTACAAATATTATTTCATTTGATCCTCACAACAACCCTGGGAGGTAGGTGCTGTTATTAAGCCCTTTTTACAATTGAGGAACCTGGGTATAAGGGTATAAGGTAGGATTTAAACTCACGTCTTCCTGACTAAAGGTCCTTAACCTGGGGTCCATGAACTTGTGTGTGTGTGTTGAATATTTGGTAACTTTTTCAGTAGAATTGGTTTCTTCTGTATAACTTATGCATTTAAAAACATGATTGTGAGAAGGATCTCATTTTACGAGGCTGCCCAAGGGGGGTCATGACACACACAAAGTTTAATTACTCCTGTCCTCAGTCCAAGTCTAGAATTCTATATATTTGCTACCTAGCTGCCACCAAAAATTACTAATATTTATATAGTGTTCAGAGGCTTGGAAAGTGATGTCTATTTATTATCTTATTTGATTTGTCCAGATATAAATATACAGAGAATTCATGTAAATAAATACAAGCTAGTTCCTTTGGAGACACACATGTGAAGGTGTTTAGAAATTTCTGTCTTCTCAGTGAAGTAAGAGGCTAAGTTATTTGCCCAATGTTTTGGTGGGACATGGAGACCTGAGGGTATGTTTGATGATGACTGTAGAAATGAAAAAAAAAATGAGAAGAATCTCTATGCAAGTGAAATCAAGAGTCCATGAGGCATTTTAGAAGAATGGCCAAGCAACAGTCAAGGCCCAGTTGAAGCTATGTAACTACACCAATGAAGTCATTATTCTTTAAAATACAGTTATCTCTTCCATATCACAACTTTCCCCACCGCAGTTTCAATATATTACATGGGTCAGCATAAGAAATTAAATGGGAATTTGGGGGAAGTTTTATGTGAAGGCTATCAGACAACACAGAAAAAGTTTAGAAACTTAGAAATGCATAAAAGATATATATATATATATACATATATATATATATATATATATATATATATATACAATACTATATATAGTATTGTATAATATCAACCCAAATTCAGGTACTGCAAACACCCCATAAAAGAAAAAGAAAAAATTCAGACTTCTCCTCTGCTACAAAGAGAGAGCCAAAAAATTTACCTGGATTTTCCAGATCAGAGGCATGCCCTCCCCACCCACACCCACACCCACGTCCCTAATCCCTGTGAGAGTGGTAACAGCAAGCTCATTCCTGTCATACATTTAACTTTTCAGAATTTTATGGGAAGAGCACAGGGCTAGAGGACCTGTGTCATAGCTTTAGCTCTGGCACTCAGTAGCTGTGTGTGGTTTTAGGCAAAGTCACTTATCTACTCTGACTCAGTTTTCTTCCATGTAAACTGGGAGACCTTACATCAAATGATCTCCAAGGTCATTTTTAGCTAAAAATTTCTGGGATGTTATTTTATCTCCAGAATAATCCTTTTAAGCAGATGAAATGATGGATGAAACTATTCTTATTTTACCAAAAAGGAAACTGAAGCTAAAGAAGTTTGGGGGTCAGAGCCAAAGATAGAACTCAGGGTTCCTACTTCCTATTCCACTGCTCTTTCTACTCCACTATACCACCTCATTGAGTGAGAATAGTAAAAACATTTGAAGACAAGAATTGAAGGGTTATCCAAGTTGGGGCAGTAAATATGCATGGCCTTGAGAGGAGGAAATGACTCAGAATCATTAAATTATGAACACACAAAAATAACAGTGAGAGTAGAAATAGTAGAGGGGTTGGCAATGCATGAGCAAAAATGGTGAAAGCCACTTTTCCTACATCTTGGAGAAGAAAATAACCCCAAACTCCATAGAAAACAATAGAATGAGATATAAATAATTGGAAAAAAACAACAGTTGCTCATGGGTAGGCTGAGCTAATATAATAAAAATGACAAATTAATTATATAGTGCCATACTAATCAAACTACCAAAAGTTATTTTACAGAGCTGGATAAAATAACAAAATTCATTTGGAAAAACAAAAGGTTCAGACTATCAAGAGAACTAATGAAAAGAAATGCTAGGGAAGGTGGCCTAGCCATACCAGATCTTAAACTGTGTTATAAAGCAGAAATCATCAAAACTACATGGTACTGGCTAAGAAATAGAGTGGTGGATCACTGTAATAGGTACACAACATACAGTAGGCAATGACTATAGCAATCTACTGTTTGGTAAACCCAAAGACTCCAGCTTCTGGGAAAAGAACTTGTTATTTGAGAAAAACTGCTGGGAAAACTGGAAAATAGTATGGCAGAAACTGAGCATAGACCAATATCTTACATTGTACACCAAAATGAAGTCAAAATGTGTTTACGATTTAGATATGGGGGAGCAAGGAAAAGTTTACCTGATAGATTTATGGAGAACAGAAGAATTTATTACCAAACAAGAGATAGAGAGCATTACAAAACACAAAATGGATAATTTTGATTACATTAAATTGAAAAGTTTTTGTACAAACAAAGTCAATGCAACCAAGATTAGGAGGGAAGTAGAAAATTAGGAAAGAATGTTTTGCAACCAGTATCTCTGATAAAGGCCTCATTTCTAAAATATGTAGAGAACTGAGTCAAATTTATAAGAACACAAGTCATTCCCCAATTGATAAATGGTTAAAGGTTATGAACAGGCAGTTTACAGAGGAAGAAATTAAAGATATCTATAGTCATATGAAAAAATACTCTAAATCACTATTGATTAGAGAAATGCAAATCGAAACAACTCTCAGGTACCATATCACATCTATCAGATTAGCTAACATGACAAATCAGGAAAATTATAAATGCCAGAGAAGATGTAGGAAAATTGACCCAGCAATACCACTTCTAAGGCTGTATCCCAAAGAGATCATACAAATAGGAAAAGGACCCATATGTACAAAAATATTTATAGCAGCTCTTTTTTGTGGTGGCAAAGAACTGCAAATAGAGGGGATGCCCATCAATTGGGGAATGGCTGAACAAGTTGTGGTATATGAATGTAATGGAATACTATTGTGCTATAAGAAATAATGAGCAGATAGACTTCAGAAAAACTTGGAAAGACATTTGAACTGATGCTGAGTGAGGGGAGCACATTGTACACAATTACTGACACATTGTGCGATGACTATCTTTGATAGACTTACCTTTTCTCATTAACGCAAGGTTCTAAGACAACTCTAAAAGACTCATGATGGAAAATGCTACCCATATTCAGAGAAGGAATTACAGAGTCTGAATGCAGATTGAAACAAACTATTTATTCTCTCTTTTTTGTTTTGTTTCTTCTTTCTCATGGCTCATTCCATTTGTTATGTTTCTTCTTCGCAACATGACTAATGTGAAAATGTGTTTAAGGAGAATATATATGCAGAACTTATACCGGATTGCATGCCATCTTTGAAGGGGAGGAGTAGGAGGGGGAGAAAATTTGGAACTCAAAAACTTGTGGAACTGAATGTTGTAAACTAAAGACAAATTAATTAAATAAAAAAGAAAAAGAAAACCATAGAATGAGAGTCAGTCTCAGAAAAGGTATAAAGTAGCTTATGGTAGATCCCAAAGTTGTCATTTTACAAGGTAAGACTATGGAAAGGGCTGGACTATTAAGTGGTGCATCCATATTATTCTGGTACCTTATGAAAGGCATGGTGGGAGATTTGGCTTCTGTAGCAAGGCTGAGATTCCCTATCATGCTTAATAGATGCCACAACTAGTTTGACTCTAATACTTTTTATAGAGTGGGATTTACTCTACATTGGGCTATTGATAAAGAATTGGCTACTAAAGTAGCCAAAGAAGATTGGCAGCCAGCAATCTCCCAGCATGGACCAAGAGAGATGTATGATAGTGTGGTTCAGGTGCTCTACATGACAGTTGAAGGCCCATTGACTAAGAAAAATGGAAGAAATGCAAGAAGCTAAATTTTCTACCATTAACAAGCTATGTGACCCTGGTCAAGTCACTTCTCTTTGGGACTTAGTTTCTTTTAATGGAAAATGAAATGATTAGACTAGATGATCTTTAAGGTTTCTTGATTCTTATACTGGGTTCCACAAACTTGCTTTGATAACTGCACATCAATATAATTGGTTTCCTTGCCTGTATATCTATATTTTTATGTATTTAAAAACATTAATTTGGAGCCAATATGGTGACTGGAAAACAGGGTCTTGCTTAAGTTCTCCCCCAGGTCCCTCCAAACACCTGTAAAAAATAACTATGAAAAAATTGTAGAGCTGCAGAACCCACAAAATAACAGAGGGAAGGGGAGCTCTAGCTCAGGAAAGCCTGGATAGTCATTGGGAAGGTTCTATCGCACAGGGCTGGAGCGGAGCAGAGCACAGCCCAGCATGGGTTGTGCCAGGACCAACCAGACTGGGAGCCAGGTGGAACAGGCCCTAGCACCCTGAATCAGTGAGTTGTGGCAATTACGAGACTTCTCAACCCACGAACACCAAAGACAACAGAGAAGGTTAGTGGGGAAAGCTGCTGGGACAGAGTGAAAGGAGTTCACAGGTAAGTCACTGCCCTGGCAGTAGAGGAATGGTGCAACTCTGGGGTTGCTTCCAGAGCTCCAGCTGCAGTTGCTTGCAGCCCCAGGTCCGCCTTGTAGGAGGAATTAAGTGGTGGTTCAGAGCAGGAGTGCAGAGCCTGCTTGGATCTGAGTCAAGGTCTGGGCTGGCAGTTCTTGGGGGAAGAGGAGCACTGGTGTGGCAGAGCGGGCTGTGTAGAAGCAGCTCTGAAAACGGCAGTGCAACCCCTCAAGCTTGGGACAAAGTATTCTCTACTCTACAAGCAGTCATACCCCAACAAAAAGCTCAAGGGTCAAGTGGTTGGCTGGGAACATGAACAGGCAGCAAAAATGGACCCAGATTCAGACTCAGACTTGGGAATCTTTTTTTGGTGACAAAGAGCAAAACATACAGCCAGAAGAAGTCAATAAAGTCAAAGAGCCTATATCAAAAGCCTCCAACAAAAATATGAATTGGTCTCAGGACGTGTAAGAGCTCAAAAAGGATTTGGAAAAGCAAGTAAGAGAAGTAGAGGAAAAATTGGGAAGAGAAGTGAGAATGATGCAAGAAAACCATGAAAAACAAGTCAATGACTTGCTAAAGGGGACCCAAAAAAATAATGAAGAACATAACATCTTAAAAATACACTAACTCAAATAGCAAAAGAGCTCCAAAAAGCCAATGAGGAGAAGAATGCCTTGAATGGCAGAATTAGACAAATAGAAAAGGAGGTCCAAAAGATCACTGAAGAAAATGCTACCTTAAAAATTAGATTGGAGCAAGTGGAAGCTGGCGACTTTATAAGAAATCAATATATTATAAAACAGAGCCAAAGGAATGAAAAAATGGAAGACAATGTGGAATATCACATTGGAAAAACCTCTGACCTGGAGAATAGATCCAGGAGAGATAGTTTAAAAATAACTGGACTACCTGAAGGCCATGATCAAAAAAAGATCCTAGACACCATCTTTCAAGAAACTATCAAGGAAAACTGCCCTGATATTCTAGAGCCAGAGGGTAAAATAGAAATTGAAAAAATCCACCAATTGCCTCTTGCAAAAGATCCCAAAAAGAAAACTCCTAGGACTATTGTTGCCAAATTCCAGAATTCCCAGGTCAAGGAGAAAATACTGCAAGCAGCCAGAAAGAAACAATTCAAGTGTTGTGGAAACACACAAGATATAGCAGCTTCCACATTAAGGGATTGAAGGGCTTGGAATATGATATTCTGGAGGTCAAAGGAGTTGGAATTGAAACCAAGAATCACCTACCCAGCAAAACTGAGTATAATGCTCCAAGGCAAAATATGGATTTTCAATAAAATAGAGGACTTTCAAGCTTTCTCAGTGAAAAGACCAGACCTGAATACACAAGACTCAAGAGAAGCATGAAAAGGTAAACAAAAAAGAGAAATCATAAGGGACTTACTAAAGTTGAACTGTTTTGCTTACATTCCTACATGGAAAGATGATGTGTGTAATTCATGAGACTTTTCTCAGTATTAGGGTAGTTGAAGGGAATATACATATACATAGACAGAGGGCACAGGATGAGTTGAATATGAAGTGATGATATCTAAAAAAATAAAATAAAATTAAGGGATGAGACAGGAATATATTGAGAGAGGGAGAAAGGGAGAGATAGAATGGGGTAAATTATCTCACATAAAATTGGCAAGAAAAAGCAGTTCTGTTGGAAGGGAAGAGGCATCAGGTGAGGGGGAATGAGTGAATCATACTCTCATTGGATCCAACTTGAGGAGGGAATAACATACACACTCGACTGGGTATCTTACCCCACAGGAAAGTAGTGGGAAGGGGATAAAAAAGGGGGAATCATAGAAGGGAGTGCAGATAGGGAGAAGAAGTAATCAAAAGCAAACGCTTTCGAAAAGGGACATGGTCAAGGGAGAAAATTGAATAAAGGGGGGCAGGATAGGAGGCAGAGAAATATAGTTAGTCTTTCACAACATGACTATTTATAGGAATGTTTTGCATAATGATACATCTGTGGCCTATGTTGAACTGCTTGCCTTCTTAGGGAAAGTGGGTGGGGAGGGAAGATGGGAGAGAATTTGGAACTCAAAGTTTTAAAGGCAGATGCTCAAAAAAATTTGTCTTTGCATGCAATTGGGAAATAAGACATACAGGCAATGAGGCATAGAAATCTTTCTTGCCCTACAAGAAAGTAAGGGGAAAAAGAATTGGGCTGAGGGGGAGTGGGGTGATAGAAGGAAGGGCTGACTGGGGAATGGGGCAATCAGAATATATGCCATCTCAGAGTGGGGGAAGTGTAGAAATGGGGAGAATTCTGTAACTCAAAATCTTGTGGAAATCAATGCTGAAAAGTAAAAAATATTAATTAATAAAGTATGAGAAAAACATTAATTGAAGTAGGGCCTGTATCACATCACATGCCATGTTGGGGAGGGGGGAGGAAAGGATGGGGGAGAAAATTCAAAACTCAAAATCTTATTGAAATGAAAGTTAAAAACTAAAAATAAATTAATTAATTATATTAAAAAAAACATTAACTTGAGAAGGAACTCAGGCCTCATCGTGCTGACAAAGGAGTATCCATGCCACAAAAAAAGGGTTAAAAGCCCCTATTCTATGTTTTAAGCTTCTATGATCCAATTTTCTTCTAACTCCAATATTCCAGGTTCTAACATCCCTAGCAAACTCTGGCATTATGCATTCTAAATTCCCTCCTAGTTTTGACATTCTATTTCATATGCTCCTTTCCAGTTATCATTTTCTTTTTTTTTT
>JAQQSZ010020033.1:0-10236 GCA_028646595.1 Phalanger gymnotis
TTAAGCTAGTATTTTCTTCAGTGGTCTTTTGGACCTCCTTTTCCATTTGGGTAGTTCTGCCTTTCAACGCATTCTTCTCCTCATTGGCTTTTTGGAGCTCTTTTGCCATTTGAGTTAGTTTATTTTTTAAGGTGTTGTTTTCTTCAGTACATTTTTCAGTATTTTTTGGGGTCTCCTTGTCTCATTGACTTGTTTTTCATGGTTTTCTAGCATCCTTCTCATTTCTCTTCCCAATTTTTCCTCTACTTCTCTAACTTGCTTTTCCAAATGCTTTTTGAGCTTTTCCATGGCCTGAGACCAGTTCATGTTTTTCTTGGAGGTTTTTGTTATAGGCTCTATGACTTTGTTGACTTCTTCTGGCTGTATGTTTTGGTCTTCTTTGTCACTAAAGAAGGATTCCAGAGTCTGAGACCGAATCTGGGTGTGTTTTTGCCACCTGGCCATGTTCCCAGCCAACTTACTCGACCCTTGAGTTTTTCAGCAGTGTATGATTGCTTGTAGACTAAAGAGTTCTAAGTTCCATGCTTGCGCAGATGTGCTGCTGCACCGCTGCACCAGCACTCCTCCTTCCCCAAGAACCCCAGACCAGGACTGGGCTTAATTCTACAGCAGGCTCTTCACTCCTGCTCTGATCAGTCACTTAATTCCTCCCACCAGGTGGGCCTGGGGCCAGAAGCAACTGCAGCTGTAGTTCTGTAGCTGCCTCACCTCCGCTGCCCCGGCAAACACTGTCCCCAGCAGCTTTTCCCACTAACCTTCTCTGTTGTCTTTGCTGTTTGTGGGTTGAGAGGTCTGGGAACTGCTGCAGCTCACTGATTCAGGGCTCTAGCACAAGTCCCCCCAGCTCCCAGTCTGGTCGGTCCATGCCTCTCACGCTGGGCTCTGCTCCGCTCCCAGCTCCATGTGGGATAGACCTTACCCAGAGATCATCCAGGCTGTTCTGGGCTAGAGCCCTGCTTCCCTCCACCACTTCGTCAGTTCTGCAGTTCTAGAATTGGTTCAGAGCCATTTTTAATAGGTTTTTGGAGGGACTTGGTGGGGAGCTCACACTAATCCTTGCTTTCTAGCTGCCATCTTGGCTCCCTCCCCCCATGAAAGTACTTCTAAAGGATGCCAAGGGAGAAATGCAACTCCTTTCTATTTCGGGATCGTAGGCAAAAGAAAGATGCTATAAGCCTCCAGGTGGGCAGATTATGCTGCCAATGTCTTTATCTCATGCTCTTAGTCCCATGATTACATGGTCTTGCTATTTTATCTCTTTTTATTTTTTTGATTTTCCACCAGCTACATCACACCCAAAACTGATCTTAATGAGCAAAATACTTTGAAACACTTACTTAGTTTAATTTTTTTTTTATCCTGTAACAACAATGTGGCTAGCAGCTACTTTGGCTGTGTAAGAACAACAACAGCAGCACACAAGGACTTCCAGCACAGGTTCTTTGATTTGCTTTTCAAAGGAAAGCAATTTTAAGGGGTTAACAATCTCAGTTTAATTAAACATACATATATCATTCACTTATTTCAAGGGGAAGAAATCAGCCTCCTGAACTTCAGGGCAAATACAAATAGAAATTACAAACATCAACAGATAGACCTTGTCTGATTCAAATCACAGTTCATAGTTACCAGAGAAGCACCAACATATATCTGGGTTATCAAAGCCAGGGGAGATTATTAGAGGGCTTGCCCAGAGTCTCGTCACCCATACTCATTCAATGAGTGTACCTCCAAAACTAAATGCCAACTTCAAATCTTATGTACAGGTCTCAGGGCTCTAAGGGCTCGAGGCTCACCATTTAGAGTGCGAATAATCACTAACACCATGAGTGTGGGAAAGCTCCAACCACCAGCACCACATCATATGCAATTCAATGACTCTCGATTGTCTTGGTGTTGAGAAACACTCCAAGACAAAAATATCCCACTTTGCCTTCCCTATTCAAACCAAGAACAGTGAAAAGTCCCATTTTTTGCCATTACATATCCCTAGGGACCAAAGTATATAGGGGGAAATATTCTTCACTTTAGGAGAGTTTTTTTTTTAAATTTAATTTAGTACATACAATATCTTCTCAGTAAATACCTTTGAAGAAGCTAACTGATGTTAATTTTAAAATTGATTTCATGAAGCAAATACCTTAGGTGATATAGAGGAGTTGGCCAATTGATAATCAGGGAAATATACCAGATGGAGACTCAAGTAATAATATTAGAAAAAACTGCCCAACCCCAAAGTTCCTGAATATTACCCTGAAAACCCTGATGACACATATACTCAATCTTGTTCTGTAGATTCAACCTACAAATTTGGTTCAGTGAGTGAATCCAAAATTCATATGTCCTGCACTACTTTTTGCTCCTCTCACAAGATTTTGTGAAACTAAAATATAGAGTGCTTTAAAAAAGTAGTATTATATGAATTTTAGCTGTTATTTTTTTTCATGATCTTATTCATGTACTGTTCTGCCTCACCTTTTCTCATTTTGTTCTACTATATGGACTTTTTTTCCCCTCTTCTTCATCTATCAAACACAAAATCATATCAGGAGCCAATTTCATTCTCACCATGCACAAGAAACATTATCCAAGTACTCGTATATTTACTGAGCTCTCCCTTTTCTTTACTCCTTAAAATGTGTTAGTATATGACAGAATAATTAATTAAGAATCAGAATTTTTAAGTTGGATGAGACATCAAAGATCATTCATTCTATCCTTCCTTTTACAGACAATGAAACCAAGTATCAGAGTGAGTATGATCTTTATTGATTCTTTTTTTTTCTTTTCTTTCATACAATAGGTATACAGTGTGTCACTATTATGTGCAAAAGAATAGGGCTGTATTATGGAATACCATGCATAATTATCTCATTTTTATGCATATTGGATTTGTCTTGAGTATAATGTGAATTCCTTAAAGGTAGAAACCAGTATTTTTGGTATATTCCTCTACATTTGTCACATATATTAACATGTTTTGACTTCTAATACTGATAAGTCGTGGATACTGATTTTTTGACACAAGTTGATCTCTACTTTTTTCTTTGATATTTTTGGTGCCTTGAGCAACTTAACTTGGAAAATATAAACAATCTAAAGCAAATGTACCAACGAACAGAGGAAAAGGCAATAGACATTCTCAGAAACCCATAGTTGTGATTCCTTTTGGTGACAAAGTCCTAAATGTCCCTTTTTTCCTTCCTCCAATGTTTTAAAGTTTTTCATGAACAGAAGCATTATGTTTAGTGATAAATGTCAACTTTGAATCTCTATTTCTTTATGTTTCTCCCTGATGGTTATAGGTAGTACTTCAGTTAGTAAAAGTCTTTCATTCTCCTTTATCTCAGCTGTTGTCCACAATCACTGTACTATTACATCTGTTCTTTATCTCTCTTGCCTTCCTTGTTGAGCTAACAATTGAGCTGAAAGTACACTATATACCACAAATAGTTTCATTGATTTACTGTATTCTGGTGCAAATTTATTTAAGTATAAGTAGATAAACTGTACCAATTTACTAATATGTTGATAAAATATAATATTAATTAGAATCATAAAAGATACGCGTTTATATATAATACACATATGTGGTGTGAATTCATATTATATACTTTGTTACATATATATATACATGCATACACCCATGTTCCCTGTTACATATATACACACACATATACACACATGAATGTATACGTATGTAGTAAATAAAATGCATATATGTATGTGCCCACATGTTTCTATACAAATGCATATACACATATACACACATATATGTAGTGTGTACATGCATGTTCACATGTGTGTGTGTGTCTGTAGTTAAGACTGTCAAATTGAAAGCTCCAAATAGTATTGGGGAGTGGGAATGTTGTTTTTTTCCAAGAGCAAACAAATAATGGCTGAGGTATCTACCATTTACATGTTATTGGTATTTTTTATCTGACTCTCCCTTTGCCTTGATGTAATGGCAAGGAAAGTGGGACTTTTTGCTGTTTTTTTTTTTCTTTTGGAGTGCTTCTCAGCACTAAGGCAATGAGATGTCTTTGATTGAGCTTAGGCTTTGTTCGAATCAAGAGTCCTTGATTGGAAACAGTATATATACTCTGAGGTTAGCATTTTACTTGGGGGCTCACTCAGTGGAAGAGTGTTCATGTCATTTGTCCAGACAAGATTCTGGGTAGCTGGTAAGGAGCCCCTAGCTTTGACAACCTAGACGTCGGTGCTTCTCTCTCTGGTAACTATGTCTGTATTATTATGGACAGAGAGTTAGAAGCCTTATCTGCTGATTTGTGTTATTTTCTCTGTTTATATAATTTATGCTTGTAATTTCTATTTGTGTTTTCTCTGAAATTCAGGGTGCTGACTTTTTCCCTTGAACTAGGTGAATGATGTATGCACATTTAATTAAAGTGAGATTGTAAATCCCTTAAAGTTGATTTCCTTAGAAAAGCAGATCAAAGAACCTGTGCCAGCAGCCCTCCAGAGTGCTGGTGTCATTAGCCTTACACCTCCATAGCAGCAGCAAGCAGCATTGTTGTTACACTTGGCAACAGCCAAAAAAATTATAGGATAAAAGATCAGGAGGGTTAGCCTTAACATCCCCAAAATATCAAGTAGAGGCAAATGAGAAGAAGCAGGACACTGGGTTATTGGAATATAAGTAGAAAGTAGTGACATGTACTAGAAGATGCATAAGGTAGAAAGGAGGGGAATTGATATAAACATACTGTCTTCAAAATTTTTTTCTTCAATTGATAAAGATTTACCCCAATCTCTACCTTCTTCCCCATCAATTAAACAGAGATAACAAAATACATGTAGTCAAAGAAAGTAAACTCCTGCGTTATTCATGTTCAAAAATTTATGTCTGTCTCTTTATCTTGAGTCCATGAGTCCACCTCCATCTTTGAGGGTGCTTGCAACATGCCACATCTTTGGTTAATTAGAATAATATTAAAAACAATTTATTGTTTTCTTTAATTATTAAAGTTGATTATTCTTTATAGAAAAATGTTTTATTATGACCTGGCAATAGATTTTAATTTAGAAAATATATTTGTTTAATTGGAGATGCATATAATAGATTATAGACAGATTAGTTTGTTTTTTTCTTTATTTTAATTAATTGAACTAATATTAAAAGCCTTTCTTCCATTACAAGATGATGTTTTTTTCAATAACATTTATAAGAGACTAAACATGGCACTTTATTTCCAACTTCTTTTTTTCTCTAGTAAAACCTAGACTCTGGCTAATTTTTCTATAATCTTTCATAGTAGAAACCTCCACTGCTCACCTTTGAGCTTATGGGTTAGAGTTGGGGCATGTTTATGGAATGGAATTCTCCTTTTAGTTGAACTGGCTGCAGTTTATACTTTTCTTTAAAAGAAAAAAATCCTTAGGTCCTTCAGAAAAATTAATCTTGAGAATTCAATTTCTTTTATCTCTTAATGTCTTAAGTTTCAATCATCTCTTACGTTTTTACAGGATAAGAACAGCAGTTTTCTTTAAATTGCTAACTTCTATCTAGTTCAATACATTTTCTACCTTAGGCTTTCTTGAGCATTCTGTGATTACCAAGTTGTAAAACGGGGAGGAAAAAAAAGAAGCAGCAGAATCGACTTTTATTTCCGTACTGGATGAAAACAGTAAGTCATCATGTCCCCGTTTAGTTTCCACCTTCACCAAAGAATTACAAGCAGCAGTTGTCTTTGTGGTCTTGTCCATTACTTTCAAAGCATAGCTATGGACGCTTTAAACATCATCTTATTCTGCTTCCATAATCTGACTTATGTTGGCATGAAGTTTTATTTAATCTCTCTTTAAAAAATGCCAAATGGATTAGATTGAAATAGAGAAAAAAATTCATTTTTTTCCTATTTTTTTTTGTGAAAATAATATAGCTTGGATAATAGTATAGAATTTTAGCATTTTGTTAGGCCATCATAAACAAACAATGCTTATTAGATTATTGACAAACTGAGGTGGTACCAGGTTTTATTTTGCCAGGTTTTTTTGTGTGTGCAAAATTTTGATCAATAATTTTGGTGAAGAGATGAATATAAAATGTGAGATGGCACAGAGCAAATATTTTTGAGCAATATGCTTAATGATGTAGTACAGATTCAAAATTATCTTGAAATTCTGTGTTATGAACCAGATACTGGTGAACCTAGGCAGATATGAGTTAACCCTCCCATAATTCTGTAATATTTTTCAGGAGTCAGTACTATTGTGCTTGAAGAAACAGTTGTTTGAGTTAGCTTTTTTCTGCAACTGGACAGATCTTGAGAAATCACGGCTTCTTCTTGTGGACTACTTTTAAATTTCTCACTGTAGGATTTTCCTTTTTTAAAAATTTTTGTGATTTGCCATTTAACTGCCTTAGGAATTGTTTTTAATAATCTTGATATATATATATATATATATATATATATATATATGTGTGTGTGTGTGTGTGTGTGTGTGTATACATATACATGTATATACATATATAGATATATGTATATATACATATACATGTATATACATATATATATATATATTATCAAGACTTACTCTCTTTAATTTGCATGGGCTAGAAGTTCAGCAACCATTAACGATCTGATCCCAAAGTTTAACAGTAAGGGAACTTTAACTTTTTTCATTTGTCTGACATGAAATAGTTACATCCTTTTTGTTAGATATTTTGGTGACCCGTAAAATAACAATAATGCAAAACTTAGTACAGACTCTTAATCTGCTTTAGCTTTACTGCACCTAAGAATCTCTGATCTCAAGCAGTCCCATCAACCTCAGCCTCCTAGGGTAGCACAGATTATTATCATGCACCACCAAGCCTAGGATTGTACATATTTTTAATAAAAGAGATTGATTGTTAGAACTCTTAAACTTTTATTAAGCAATTGTTTTAAATAAAGAACCACAGCTATTTCCGTCCATTCTAGAAGGCTGGAAGGAAGGAATTCAACAAGAAGAAATCTAACAAGTATAAATAGTTATTTTGGTGGGTTCAAAAATCATTTGCATAGGAAAAAGAAAAAAAAAACATTGCTTAAAAGAAGTTCATCTGAAAATATTCTGAAGATTCATATTGACCCCATATTTGATGTCAAATGCTAAAGAAAAAAAATTGTTCTCTTGAATGGTTAGATCAGTTCATAATTCCAGCAACAGTGCACTAGTGTCCCAATTTTTCCATAACCCCTCTCACGGTTGTCATTTTTCTTTCCTGTCATGTTAGCTAATCTGATAGGTGTGAGGTCATATGACAAAGTTGTTTTAATCTGTATTTATCTAATCAACAGTGACTTAGATTTTTTTTATGACTATTGATAGTTTTGATCTCTTCTTCTGAAAATTGCCAGTTCATTTCCTTTGACCATTTACCAAATAACAAATGGCTCTTATTTCTCTAAATTTGTCTCAGTTCCCTATTTTTTTTTTTGAGAAATGAGGCCTTTATCAGAGAAATAGACAGTAAAAAGTCCCACAATTTCCTGTTTTCCTTCTAATTTTGGCTGCATTGGGTTTTTTTGTGGAAAAATTGTTGAAAATTTTCTACATGAAATTACATGTAAAGTTTTCCACGTGAAATTAATGTAATCAAAATTATTTAATTTCCTGTGATCCTCTATATGTCTTTTGTTTGGTAATAAATCCTTCCCTTATCCATAGATCTGAAAGCTAAAATTTTCCATGCTTGATTCTTCTGAAATATCTTGGGTGACCTAATAGTTAATTTTGTTGCTGATGAGTGGAATTTGTCTCTGTTTGCTGGCACCTAGAAGAGGATTGCAACCTTTCAGGTTAGCAGAAGTTCAATGCCGTTGTTTCCACTGATGTTACTTCTCCTCGACCTTACAGCAATCATTGCCTCCATCATCACTAGGAAAGATAAAGTTTTTCTCTGAGATTTTGGGAAGTGAGTGTGGGAGTGGGAGCTCACCCAACTTCTCTCTGGATTTATAACAGACTTACAATATCGTGTATTTTCTATTGGTCTTATTGTCCTACCCCCACCCCCATTATACAAAAATTTGAAGTTATGTAAAAAGAAGCTAATCTCAATTTCAAGCAAATTTTCTAAGAGGAAAGATGATAACTAGACTTCTGAGTTAAGCGATCTAAGACAGAAAGTGCCAGTAATATTTTATATCAAATTTTCATGTATTCAAATACATGAAATGAATTGAATACATTGTACACGTGAAATGTATTCAAATTTATATCTTAATTCTCAAGAGGCTAAGATCACATCCACTTGTGCACAGAGTTGTATTATACTTATGTGAGCCTACTTCTGGAAATGCATTATGAAAGAACTCTTTCCTTCTCCAGTTCAGGTGGAAAGCAATTTACTTGGTGGATGAGCTAGAACTGAGATACCATACAAAAGACTCAAAGAGAAGAAATCTCTTTCTTCCCTGTTATTGAATAAGGCAATAAACATTGTAAGATGGTAGGTATGGGAAGAGGTAACATCTGCAGAAGCACCAGATTGAAGCTTTTTCTACCCCGTACATTTGCATCCTATTTCAAGTACCAAGAAAGAGAGACAGATTCCTCTAGTAGGAAACAGAAATAACTACTAGCTTACTCCAAGTATATATAAAATTCTTTAGACATATCAATAAGTAGCTTCATTTATAAACATCTGTCCAATTGTCATCTATTTCACCAGAACCTCATAGGAGCTTTCGGTGTAGCCTCTCTGACACCCTCTTCGGGAAAAATTGTCCCAGGTTAAAGGCATTTGACTTCAGCACTCACTCACTCAAAAACATAATTCAAAAGTACCAACCAAGGATTATGGTTACTTTTAAAAGTCAATTGGGTGAAAGAAAGAAAATGTGTGAGAGGGAGAGGGAGAGGGAGAGAGAGAGAGAGAGAGAGAGAGAGAGAGAGAGAGAGAGAGAGAGAGAGAGAGAGGAAGGAAGGAAGGAAGGAAGGAAGGAAGGAAGGAAGGAAGGAAGGAAGGAAGGAAGGAAGGAAGGGAGAGAGAGAGAAAGAAAGAAAGAAAGAAAGAAAGAAAGAAAGAAAGAAAGAAAGAAAGAAAGAAAGAAAGAAAGAAAATAAGATCAAATAATAAGTGGTGTTTTGGGGTTGAAAGGTCTAGAAACTCCCACACCTGCCAGTCCTGTTCTGGGTTTGGTGGGTCCTGCTCTGTGTTGGTGTGTTTTACACTGGACTGTGCTCGTCTCTCAGACTGGTGCAACAGACATTTCTTGACCAACTTCCAGGTTGTCTTGGGCTGGAAATTTGCTTCACTCTGTTATTTTGTGGGTTCTGCTGCTCCAGGATTTGTTTAGAGTAATTTTTATAGATATATGGAAGGGTTGGCCGCGGGGGGAGGGGGACAAATCCCTACTTTTACTCCAGCATTCATTTTAACAATGAGTTTCGAATTGTTCTCCCTCCCACAATCCCTTCCTTTCTCTCCCGTCTTCCTAAAATGGCAGGCAATTTTATATAGGTTATACTTGTGCTATCATGTAAAACCTGTTTCCATATTAGTCATAGATGTGAAAGAGGAAACATATCAGAAGAAAAAAAACATGAAATAGAATAAAGTAAGTGCAAAAAAAAAACATGATTTGATCTGCATTGAGAGTGAATCAGTTCTTTAACGGGGTGTGAATAGCATTTTTCTTTGTGAATCCTTTGTACTTTTCTTGGATCAGTGTTCCTGAGAACTGAGTCATTCAGAGTTGATCATCAAACAATGGTGTTTTCCTGGTTCTGCACATTTCATTTTGCATTAGTTTATAAAAGTCTTTCCAGGTTCTTTTTTTCTGAAATCTGACTGGTCATATTTCTCAATGCACAAAATTATTCAATTACATACATATCTCATAGCTTGTTCAGACAATCCCCAACTAATGAGCATCCCTTGAATTTATAATATTTTCTAAACATTTTTTGTACATGCAGGTCTTTTTCCCTTTTTATGATCTCTTTGAAATACTGAGCTACTAGTGGTATTACTGGATCAAAAGGTCTAGACAGTTTCATTGCTCTTTGGGCATAGTTCTAAATTGCAATCCAGAATGGTTGGATCAGTTCACAACTCCATCAACAATGCATTAGTGTCCTCCAAGGCAAAATATAGACTTTCAATAAAATAGAGGACTTTCAAACTTTCTCAGTGAAAAGACCAGAGCTGAATAGAAAATTTGACTTTCAAATGCAGGAATGAAGAGAAGCATGAAAAGGTAATCAAGAAAAAGAACAAGA
>JAQQSZ010020034.1:0-10235 GCA_028646595.1 Phalanger gymnotis
CAAATCCAGCAACCAAAACCTCATCATTTTCCTCAATAAAGTTCAAGCAGCCATCATTGGGAACAAAGGCAGTGATTTTTTTGCCGTTCTTAATCAGCTGGACTCTCACACACTTCCTGATGGCAGAATTGGGCTGCTTGGCTTCCACACCAACTTTTTCCAAGACAATCCCTTTGGCATGAGATGCTCCTCCAAATGGTTTAGCCTTCAAGGCAGTGCCCAAATGTGCTTTTTTGTATTGTTTGTCATGCCACTTTTGGTCTCTCCTGTGGCTTCGGAGTTTTCGAGCAGTACAAAGACCACAGCACTTACCCATGCTGCCGCCGTCCGGGCCGAGAGAAAAGAGCCACCACTATATTTCTTAGCCAGTACCAAACAGTTTTGATGATTGCTGCTTTATAATATAGTCTTAGATCTGGTACAGCTAGGCCACCTTCTTTTGCATTTTTTCCCCACTAATTCCCTTGATATTCTTAACCTTTTGTTCTTCCAGATGAATTTTGCTATTATTTTTGTAGCTCTACAAAAATAATTTTTTGGTAGTTTGATTGGTATGGCACTGAATAAGTAAATTAATTTAGGTAGAATTGTCATTTTTATTATATTAGCTCGGCCTACCCATGAGCAATTCATATTTTTCCAATTATGCGGATCTCACTTTATTTGTGTAAAAAGTGTTTTATAATTGTGTTTGTATAGTTTCTGGGTTTGTCTTGGCAGGGAGACTCCCACAAATATTTTATATTGTCTACAATTATTTTAAATGGACTTTCTGTTCCTATCTCTTGCTGCTGGGTTTTCTTTGTTGGTGATGTATAGAAATGCTGATGATGTATGTGAATTTATTTTATATCCTGCAAACTTGCTAAAGTTGTTAGTTATTTCAAGAAGTTTTTTAGTTGATTCTCTAGGATTCTCTTAATATACCATCACATCATCTGCAAAGAGTGATAATTTTGTTTCCTTATTGCCTATTCTAATTCCTTCAATTTCTTTTTCTTCTCTTATTGCTAAAGCTAACGTTACTAGTACAATATTGAATAAAAGTGGTGATAATGGGGATCCTGATCTTAATGGGAAAACTTCTAGCTTATCATTATTATCATAATGCTTGCTGATAGTTTTAGATATATGCTACTTACCATTTTAGGGAAAACTCCATTTATTCCTATGCTCTCTAGTGTTTTTAATAGTAATGGGTGGTTTTGTCAAGGGGCGATGTGCCAAGCTTCTTGTGCTGGGAGGCCAGAGGCCTTCTCACTGACTTTCCTCACTGGGCCCTTGGGTGCTGCCAGCTTGCCCACCGCACTGGGGTGGCCTGGCCTAATCATATCTGTTGTGTTGGGGGTTGCCAGGCAGGCAGTTTGCCTTCTACAGTGGGGTTGGAGGCCTCACAGCTGGCCTGCTGAGCCAAGATTGAAGGGCATCCATTGCTGAACTATGCTGTGGCTAAGAGCTTTCCACTGGCTTGCTGGTCTGCACTCCCCTTTTATCTAAGTGAGACAAACCTTTCCTGAAGTCTTTCTAAGTTATCTTAAGCTGGAAAATTGTTTCAATCCATTTTTTCTTGTAGGTTCTGCACTCCAGAATCCATTTAGAGGCTTGATTTAACTTTGTTTCCAAGGGAAACTGGGGAGAGCTCAGGCAACTTCCTGGCTTTTTTTCCACCATCTTGGCTGTTGAACAGAATTATTGAGTCTTTCACAGTTGACTATCTTTATCCTATTGCTATTATTGTATAAATTGTTCTCCTGCTTCTGCTGACTTCAATCTGTATTGGTTCACATAAATATTCCTAGGTTTTTCTGAAAATATCCCCTTCATTTCTTACAGCACCATAGTATTCTATCACATTCATATGCCACAATTTTTTTTTTGGAATCTTCAAGTTGATGAGCACTCCCTCAGTCTCCACTTTTTGACCACCACAAGAAGAACTACTATAATAGCTCATTTGTACGTGAGTCTGCTAGTGGCAGTATTGCTGGGTCAAAGGGTATGCACAATTTAGTAGCTTTGGGGCCATAGTTCCAAACTGCTTCCCAGAATGGAAATAGTTCACAGCTCTACCAATGATGCATTAGTGTACCTATTTTCCTACATCTCTCCTAGCATTTGTCATTTTCCTTTTCTGTCATCTCAGATGCATGTAAAGTAGTGCTTCAGTTTTGTTTTAATTTGCATTTCTCTAATTATAAATGATTTAGAGCACTTTTTCATATGACTACTGATATATTTGAGTTCTTCCTCTGAAAACTGCCTATTTATATCCTTCGACCATTTATCAATTGGGAAATGGCTCTTATTCTTTATAAATTTGGCTCACTTCCCTATATATTTTAGAAATTATATCTTTATCAGAGAAACTTGTTGCAAAGTTCTCCCCCTGCCCCAGTTTCCTACTTATCTTCTAATTTTAGATAAATTTTGTTTGTGTAAAAACTTTTTAAATCTACGTAATCAAAATTATCTATTTTACCTCCTGTGTTTGGTCATGAACTCTTTAGATATACATAGATCTGAAAGGTAATTTCTTTCATGCTCCCCCAATTTGCTTACACAAATTTGCTTGCTGTACATCTTAATCATGTACTCATTTTGACATTATCTTGGTATATGGCATGAGATGTTAGTTTTTGCCTAGTTTCTGCCAGACTACTTTCTAGTTTTCCCAACAGTTTTTGTCAAATAGTGAGTTCTTGCCCCAGCAGTTGGAATCTTTGGGTTTGTTAAACACAAGGTTACTGTGCTCATTCGCTTCCATATATTGTATACCTAATTGGTTCCATTGATAAGGTACTCTATTTCTTACCCAGTATCAAATTGTTTTGATGATGATGATGTTTTTGATGAACTCTATTGTATTAGGTTGAGATGTGATCCTGCTAGGACCCCTTCTCCTTCCTAATTTCTTCATTAATTTACTTGAAATTTTTGATCTTTTGTCCCTCTAGATGAATTGTTATAATTTTTTCTAGGTTAATAAAGTAATTCTTTCATAGTTTGACTGGAATGGTATTAAATAAGTAAATTAATTTAGGTAGCTTTGTCATTTTTATTATGTTGGCTCAGCCTACTCATGAGCAGTTAACATTTCTCCAATTATTTAGATCTATCTTTGTGTGAGGTGTGTTTTGTAATTGTGTTCATATAGTTACGGTGAATAGACTTCCTCAAATTTTATACTGTCCATAGTTATTGTAAACAGAATTTCTCTATTTCTTCCTGGTTGGTTTTGTTGGCAACATAAAATAGACGTGGATGATTTATACAGGTTTATTTCATATCCTGCAACTTTGTTGAATTTGTTAATTGTTTTGATTAGTTTTTTTTTTCACTTGACTCTCTCTGGTTCTCGAAGTAAACTATCATATTATCTGCAAAAAGTGATAGTTTTGTTTTCTTATTATCTATGGTTATCCTCCAATTTCTTTTTCTTGTCTTATTGCCACAGCTGTACAGTATTCTAGCACAATACTGAGTAATAATTGCGATCCTTGCTTCACCTCCAGTCTTACTAGCTTACTCCCATTGAAGAAAGTGCTTGCTCTTGGTTTTGGATAGATACTATGTATCATTTTATGGAAAGCTCCATTTATTTCTATGCTTTCTAGTGTTTTGCTCTAAAAAGAAAAAGAATGGAGGTTATATTTTGTCAAAAGCTCTTTCTGCATTTGCTTTGTATTTGAAGGGCTGTCACTTTGGCCCCAGAGGGCAACTAGGATCAATGCATGAATGTTACAAAGAGGCAAATTTCAGCTTGATATCATAAAAACTTAACAGTGGTCACTGTCTAAAAGGGCAATGGGCTGCCTTAAGAAGAAGTGGTTTTCCTTCCTCGCAGATCTTCTGCTGAGGCGGACTGCTTTTTATATGTCAAAATGGGTATTCTTTTTGTAGATGGTTTGGACAAGACAACTGATGAAGGACCTCCCAATTTTCAACATCTGTGATTCTGATGTAGAGTGCTTTTTTTAGTTTGAGGGGATGATAAAGTCTAATGAGTGCTTTTTAATGGAGGGGAAAACTTGAGTGTATTTGTGGGCAGCAGGGCCAGGAATGGACATGATTAGAGAGACTGGGGCAGGAGGCAAGGAAGATATCATACCCACACCTTGACGTCTCTTTAGATCTTCAAAATCAACCTGTTCAAAACTGAGCTCATTATCTTTCTTCCAAAATAAAATTGCTGATTCAGACTTTGCTATTTTTGCCCAATATCTCATGTTTAAAACTTTGCTGTTATCTCTTCTATTTTGTCATCTCCCTCACTCCTCATATCCAATCTTATCCCTTCTACCTTCTGCAATACCATGCACCCCCCTCTTCCAAGTCTCAGTGTTCTCCTCTACTAGGATAAAACCTTATTCTTTATCTTACAGATGATTCCAATAGTCTAATAAATATTTTTTCCACTCTCTGCCCTCCTCCAATCTACCCTTCCCACTGAGGTCGGGTTGTTGTTATTGTGTTTGTCCTTCATTCTTGAAGAGGACTATGGCATCAGGAAAATGATGACATGACTTACAGTTGACTTTGATTTGAGTGAGGGAGGGCTGTGCAAGGTCACCAGCCTCACTTTCTCCTCCAGAGCCATCTGGGTCCAGTGGCCAGATATTCACCAGGACAACTGCAGATGGCTCAGGATGCAATGCGAGACCCTGGCCCTTTGAATAAGGTAAAAACACCCACTCAGTGAATAGGCATGAGTCAAGAAATTAAGAAGTGAGTCAAGGGATGGCCTGTTAATTAGAAAAAAGAAATAGAATCAAAGTGGGAGGGGAAGACCCTCACGGTTGCTCCTCAAAAGAGAAAAAAATTACCACTGACATTCACTCTGAGCCAGGAGGGCCCAAAATATAGCTATTAAGTGGAGTTTGGGCAGGGACTTATTGTCATCAAGACCTAGTCTCCTTACTCCTCTGCTCACATATCTTCAATAGCCCCTCAATACCTACTGAGTGAAATTCAAACTACTTTGCCTAGCATTCAAGGACCTTCATTATGGCATCATCCTATCTTTCTAACACTCCAACTGAGGCAGCTAGGTGGTACAGTGGATAGAGCACTGGGCCTAGAGTTAGGGAGACCTGAGTTCAAATTCAGCCTCAGATACTTTCTAGCTGTGTGACCTTGGACAGGGCACTTACCTGCTGTCTACCTGGGTTTCCTCAACTGTACAATGAAGGTAACAACAGAACCTACTTCCAAGGTTGTTCTGAGGATCGAATGAGATGATATGTGTGAAGTGCTTAGCCCAGTGTCTAGCACAAACCAGGGGTTTAATCAGTGCTTGTTCCCTTCAAAACAGGCTTTTCTGTGTCTATGCCTCAGCTCACACACACTACTCCCAGCTTGTTCTCTCTCCCTTGTCTTTGCCTCAATTCTTATCCATCCTTAAAGTACAATTTAAATGTCACCTTATCCATGAACTTTTTTGATCTTACCTCTTCCTCTTCAACTCCCCCCATCCCCTAATTCCTCAGTTGCTCATGATATATTCCACAAATCATTTTGTACCTCCCCTAATGCACTTGTGTGTTACTAGAGTTACCTGTGCACATGTCATATCTCCTCACTGGATTATAAACTCTATGAGGGGAGAGATCGTGTCTCAACTAAATGTAACTCTGCCTGTGCCTAGCACAATGCTTTGCTCATAGTATGGACTTAAAATATTTGCTAAGTTGAATTTCACATTTCTTCTGTCTAAAAATGCTTCCACTTTCGCATTTGACCTCCCTACACAGTCTGGCAAGCTATGACACAAGATCTGCCAGAATGCCACTGCTGGAAAGACCCCGGGAAAAGAGACCCTGTGGCAGCTCAGATAATGCTTTGTTTGCACATCTGCTGCCTGAGTAGCAGTGAGAAAAATTACATGCTCAAGACATTTTCATTATAGAGTCTGGATTATGTAATCCAGATGTATGTGCTAGGATTTTGGAAACCATGTCAGCCTTTTCTTGACTATTTTTTAAAACAGAAAAGAGCAAATATAAAAGATCTAATTGATTAGATTCCTGTGGCTGCCTGAACTTTCTCCAGGAGACAAAAGTGGCTTAATCACTACTACCCTTTCCTCTAGACAGATGGCAAGAGAACCCAGTTGACATCCTCAACCAATCCCTTTGTATTTTACATAAACTGCCTTGGACATCTCTTTACTTTAACCAGCAAGATTTTTCTGTGCATCTGGAGATGGGCTGTTTGTGTTTGTTCTGTTTGGAACAGCAGCCTGCTCCATGAGAGCATGCACATTTCAAGCCTCCCTCTTCTAACTGCATGGCTCAGCAGTAAGATAGCGTTGGAGTTTATCAGCATAAGCTGGAGACTTCAATTTATCACAGGGATCAGCATCAGCTCCAATGCGTCTACCTGTAGCAGGTACCTTTTCCCAAGTTAGTCCCTTGCTATGCAATTAACAGTCATGGCAATGCTCCAATACAGTGTGGGCACATTGCTGAGTGTTTGAAATTGATTTGTAATCAATGCTGTGTCACTTTTCTCTCTTTTCTATCCATTCAAGTACTCATTTTCCAATAAAATCTTCCATAGCATATCAATGTCCAAATATAAAGACGGCCACAAAAATACTTTTTTGGTAATAGTATGACTTTGTATTAATTTTTTTCCACTACGCTCTTTTCTTCTTACAGCTTAGACAGTACAGCCTTGATGGCAGTGCCTCCAAAGACCTGCCAAACCCAGTGGTGTTTCCCTTCTTCTTTCCAGTCCTCTCTTATATCACTGGTGTTGGCCACTCTCACCTCAATCAGCCAACCAATCGACAAGCATTTATTAAGCACCAACTATGTGCCAGGTATTATGCTAGGCTCTGAGGATAAAAAGACAAAAAAGGTTGGATTTCTCTTGTTTTCAAGGAGCTTACCTTCTATCAAGGGAGAGAACATGCACACATATGGGGCAGAATATCGTAGGCATTGCCAATGCAAGAAGCACAAAGGCAGGACGTGGAATGGTGTGTGTGAGGAATGCATGCATGCATGAATAAACGCCTTTATTAAGCGCTTACTATATGCAAAGCTCTGTAGTAAGTGCTGGGGACACAGATAAAAAAGTGAGAGCCACTGCTCTCCAGGAACCCCTCTTTTAATGGGGGACAGTACAGATAGTTTCTTCTCAAGTCAAATGGAAGTCCCATGGTCTTTAGAGTACAGCAGCAAAGCAGATGGCAATGCCTCCTCTTTAATATCTTTTCCACTGACAAAATGCTATTGGTATCTGGTGTTGAACCATCTGATAGTGCCAAAGACTTTGGTGACAAGACTTTCTTTCCTGGGTCTTCAGTAGCAGTGGCTGCAGTGCCTGCAGGAGGGGCTGCTTCCCAGGCTGATGGCTGTAGGGGCTGGGCTGGGGGCATCGCCATTCCCAGGGCTCTGGGCTGGGCTGACTCCACCTGGATCTTAGGGGAGATGGTGGTCAGGGTGACGCAGTGGGCTTGTCTGGCATACACTGTCGCCTCTCTCAGGCTGCCCCAAGGCTTCAGCTAGGCTGGTGTGCCTGCTTTCTGTGGGGCAATGGGTGGGGATAGCTGCCCCTTCTCCACAGGGATTGCATTTATGGGAAGAAGCATAAGGGCTGGGCTGGAAGCAGAGCCAGTGGCCTGAGGGGTGCTGTCATTGCCAGGGGTCCGGTAACTATCTGATGTGGGGGGCAGTTCACTCCTGCACCTTTGATCTATCTCTCTTGCTGGTGGTGATTGATTGGGAAGGTGGGCCCCCCTCTCCACAATGATGGCTGTGGTGACTGAGTTGGAAGTTAGGTCTGGTGGTTTGGGGGGCACTGCTCTTTCTCAGGCTTTGGGCTCAGGGCCTTGGGCTGTCTCCATCAGCATCATAAAGCTCACTATGATTACTCACAGGAAAGGATTTCAATGTAAGAAGAAATTCCTCAGTCTCAGTGGAGTAAGCTAGGAATAGGGACATGACTGAGACACCAGCTTCTCTACATGCTGGCTTCTTCTGAGTCTTTCTTTCCCTTCAGGGACCCAAAAAGAGTCTGCAAGAAGGCCAATTTGGCTGGACTGTGTTTGAAGGGACGTAATTTGTAATAAGCCTGAGAAAGTATAGTGTAGCCAGGTTGTGAGGGCTTTAAATGCCAAGCACAGGAGTTTATATTTTATCATGCAGGCATGAGGGGGCTACTGTAGCTTTCTGAACAAGTGATTGACACGGTCAGATCGGTCAGACATCATATGGAGATCTCTGTGGATTGATGGGCTGGGGTGCAATTTGAGGACAGGGGCCCAATTAGGAAGCCAATGAAAAAATCTCAGTGAGAGGTCATGATGGTTTGAACTACAACGGTGGCTATGGAAGCAGATAGAGGGGGAAATGAGAGCAATGCCATGGGAGGAAAACAGATTCTAAATGGCAACTAAATGGATATGGGGGTTGAGACGTTGAAGATGACTCTGAGGTTGTGGACCTGGATGGTAAAGCTAGAAAGATGAATGGATTTGAGGGGAATGGTAAAATGGACATGCTGAGCTGGAGATGCTTGTATAAAATTCATTCTGAAATATTCAACAGGCAGTTTGGTCCTGCAGGACAAGGGACTGAAGCTCAGGAGAGAGCTAAGAGCTGGACAGACAGGTTTGGAAGGCATCTGTAGAGAAGCGATGACAGAGCTGAGGAGGTCACCAAGAGGGAAGAGACTTGTGAGGTACATTCCCATTTAGTGGGCACATTTACAGCTGATGATCCAGCAAAGGAGACTCAAAAGCAGCAGCTAGCCAGAAGAGAATCGAGAGAGATGAGCACAACAAAAACCCAGAAAGAAGAGGATATCTAGGAGAAGCACTGAACAATGCAAAATTCTATAGAGATGTCAGAAAAGGACGAGCAAGGATTGAGAAAAACTCACTAGATTTGGCAACTAAGAGGTCATGTGCAACTCTGGAGAGAATGATGTGAGAGGAGGAAGGAGTTGGAGGGTAACAGCTTGAGAGGAGGTGACATTGTTTCAGGGACACTGTATTCTCTTGTTTTTCCTCAGGGAATCAAAGAACACTGGCATTTTTGAGCCTGAAGGAGGAACTGTAAGGTCATTGAGTCCAGCCTCCTCAATTTATTGTTGATACTTTCCAGGGCTCAATGCTTGGTCCCCCTATTCTCATCACCATTCTCTGTTCTTCTCATGCCCCAGAGCTTATGCAGCCTCATGGTTTCCATTATCATTGATATAGATTATGTTACTTTCCTCTCCATCTTCCTATGGCACTTATTACAGAGATTGCAGTACAAGGGGTGCTTCCTTAATGATGCTAGCAATCCTAAACAACAACATACAATCCTTCGGAGCAGTGCCATAGAACAGGATAAAAGCGTAATTGCAATGGCAGTATGTGTAATCTTACACGGTAGGTTTCTATCTGTTAAAAGATGAGATGGATGTACATTTTATGTTAGTACCAAGGTTGTCTTACTATTTTAATTTTAATTTTAGGTTTGTTTGTGGCACTTGTCTTCATTTGTGCAGTTGTAGGCCTTCAGTATCTTGTTCTTTTGGCTCTGTTTTGTTTACTTTATTTCATGCTGGTCTTTTTCATATTTCTTTGATTTCTTCATATTTGTCCCTCATGGAATAATAATATTCCATTGCACTCCCCTACTACAATTTGTTCAGCCATTCTCCAATCATTCAAGTACATTGTTTCCAAATTTTTCCATTATAAGTAGTTATGATTTTTTTCAGGGAGATCAGTATTTTCTTGTGTCAGTATAGTCTTGGAGTATAAACTGGAGAATAGGATTGCTGAGTAAAAGGGTATGAGCAATTTTATAACTTTTTTTGTATGCATAACTCTGTTTTAACAATCTGGCTAGCAGCTTCTGTGGGGGGTTCAGATCCACCCACAGCCAGCACCCAGAAAGCTGCCGGACAGCCAGAAAGCCCAGGTTCTTTTGATCTGCCTTAATAAGGAGAGCAAGGTTAAGGGGTTGGCAAGCTTACTTTAATTCAGCATACAAATATCATTCACTTAGTTCAGGGGAAAAAGCCAACACCCTGAACTTCAGAGCAAAATACAAGCAAACTACAAACATCAACAGACAGACCTTGTCTGATTCAAATCCCAATACATAGTTACCAGAGTTCAACAAAGTCTCAGCATCTGGGTTTACAAGCTGGAGGGCTCCTTAGCTACAGCTGCCCGGAGTCTCTTCATCAACACCATTTCAAGAGCCCTTAAACAAATTACAAACAGACAG
>JAQQSZ010020035.1:0-10235 GCA_028646595.1 Phalanger gymnotis
CCACTGGCCCCTTGATCACTGAGTCTTACCATCCAAGATATCAATGGTTTTCCTATTCTTTGGCTGAACCTACTCAAAATGTCCATGACCTCTTGCTGTGAAAAATCTTCCTGAATTTCCCTCGTGACTGAATTGTCACCTTGGGTTTCTGTCTTCCTCCTTTGTATGGGATGAACATCTGTCCGAGTATTTAGCCATCTCTCATTCTCTATGCGAGGGATGTTCTGAACCCTAGTAGCGTTTTGTGCCTCAGCCCCTAACATTGTCTTATTTTTTCTCCACTCCCTTCCCCTGCCACCACGGCAAGGACAAAGCAAGCAGTCAGGCTCAGCCTGGGCTGAGCTGGAATGCCCTCTTTGCTTGTTTGGCCTCCTGTTGCTCCTAGCCACATTAACAGAAAAGTTTTCATTTGAGTCAGCTGTAAATTCCTGAGCAGCAGTTTTTTCTCCTGCTATCTCAGACTCCCCTTCTTGCCGTGGGGTAGGAGTGCCCCCATCTCTTAATCTCAGTCTTTCATATACTAGCTGGTAGGCTGATAACACTATCCAGCTTTGCCTAGATAGTGATGCCCCTGACTGAATTCCAACCTCTTGTAAACACTTTTCCAAATCCTTAGGATCTCCTCTCTGGAGCCTCAGTTCCCAGTTTTCACAGGGTCCAGCTCTTTTAGCCAATTCCTTTGCTAGGGAGGAATAAAATGGATCCTCCCACCCTGGGACATTCATCTCTTTCTCTGAAGTTCTCCTGGGAATGTGCAAGCTGCAAGGAGCTGTAATTTTGAGGAAATGCATTAAGAATCACTGTGCTCCTCCTCGGTCAATTTATCTGGTTTCTGCCTTGCCTGGATTCTTTGTTTTTTGTCCTATTGAGGAAGGAGGAGGGCAGTACAGTACTGGCAAAGTCTCTGCAGAAGGAGAATATCATAAAAAGTTTTCTAGGCAGGAGCCCCACCCTTCAGACTGTGAGTCTCTCCTGAGACACATTCAGTGTCCATAAAGGCAGCATTAGGTGAACCCAATCACCAGCTGTCTTTCCATTCTACCAAACAGCTAAGTTTTTTCCCCTTTTTTATACTTTTGACTTCAGGCATTTTCTGTTATTCCTCTCCCCAACAAACTATCAATTGTAACAGGAAAAAAAGTAAACAAATACAGTTTGCACATTCAGATGTACACATTGTGATTACATCTGAATGCGCAAACTGTATTCCGCCCCTCTAGTGCCCACCTCTGTACAAAGAGGAAGGAAGATCATACTGCCTCTGGAAGAAACATTAGATATTGTTACAATTCTAGGATACGTTGTAGATACTGCCTCTGTCTCTAACTCCAGAAAAATCTCACAGATGCTTTAAAAGTTAATGTGGCCAAAGAAATTCTGCCCTTGACAATCACCCTTCTGTCTTTACTTGGCAAGTCTGGTCAGAGGATCCTGACTCTGTACCTAGAAACTACCTGACAGGCCATCTAGTACGAGTCCTCCATTATACGGATGAGGAAACTGCATATGGAAAGTGACTATTCCATAATCACAGAAAAGAACACTGTCTACAATGTTGCCTGAAGACTTCTTATTCTTAGCACCTGTGTGATTATGGAATAGTCACTTTCCCTCCAAGACATCTAAAAGATAATCTCTGCTCTAGACAAGAGCCTCATCTTATTCTGACATTCTAAGTTTTTGTTTCTTTTAAGTTTTTTTTTAATTCGCCACATTTGTAGCTTAACAATACCATTATTTAAAAGCACAGAGGTGATTCCTTTCAAATCGTGTCAATTTAAAACTCTACTTTAAAAAAATGCTCTGCGTTCATTACCAAACAGTAACACCAATATCTGTCTTACCTTAGCCATGGTACTGCACAAAATTACTTTTTTCCCTCATTTTTCTTTAAGCTATATAAGGCAAGGTATTTTCATGTTATCTCCTGGGCACTGTGTTGCAGGACCTAAGTTTTAATTTAGAGCAACTGATATAAAATTTTTACAAGGTAAAAGTTGTTGAACATAAGTGTTTTTGTCTGGACTTTTCCAAAATATCTTGTCCTTGCCGTTACCTTGGCCCAATGAACAGAGAAAATATAAGTTTTCTTTTTTAAACTGCTTTCTCTCTGTGGTTGTATGTCTTTGAAGAACCCTCAGAGCTCTCAAGATAGGCAGCTAGGTGACCCAGGGCTTAAGAGTGGCACTAGAGTGATAAAGATCTGACTTCAAAGAAGGCTTCAGAGACTTACTAGGTGTGTGGCCCTGGCCAAGTTACTTAATCTCTCCTTGTCTGTTTCCTCATGTATAAAATTGCAGATGACAATAGCACCTACCTCACTGAGTTACTTAGAAAAGATAAAATGGAATCATATTTGTCAAGTACTTTACCAACTTTAAAGCATCTTATAAAGCACTTCATAAATGCTTCCTGTTATCTACACTCTGATGGTCCTTCCATCTCTGAAATTTTGTGGTCTTAAGGCCACTCCCAGTTCTGACCTTCTCTTTTGTAAAGACTCTCCAGTATCTATTATGATATCCCTTCTTCCCAGCTTTCACATTCTCTATGGATACTCCCAGGCCTGATACCTGGCATTCTAAAGTCCCATGGGATATGATAATGAGTATTCTCAGACTGGGACCACCTTCCACTTTCTGTAGTATAATATCCCTCCCACCTCATGTTCTAGGGCTCCACCAGATTAAAATTCTTTGTTACCGGCTTTCTGCCTGAATTATGTCAACTTAAATGGCACTAACAATAGCCCCAATCTCACAGGTTACTGTAGGGATCCTATGTGTTTGGTAAACTTTAAGAGCTAGATAAATATCGATGATGATTGTGATGATGTAAAAAGGGAACTACACATTTTAGATCTTATTTGAAGTGACCAGTTAAAATAGAGCCATGAGACCAAACACAAGAAAGACCTTTGCCAATTTACATAAGCATAAAAGAATCTAAGGAATAATCCTTTGCAACTATGAGCTCAATTAAATTTTATAATAGTTGAATCTGAGAACTTGGTTTCCTCCTTTCCTTCTTTCTCCCCCTGCCCTTTTTCCTCTTCTCATCTTTATTCTTCATATTTTACTTTTCTTTAATCTACTTCCCCTAGCTAGGAAACATGCACTTTCCCTGTATAGTCCTCTGCCTTCTGTACCAACAGAGGAAGATGTTTGCCATATTAATATCATCAATTTTGGAAATTTTTTCCTCTGGTAATTCTTTTTTTTAATTTTTTATTTAGTATTCAATTTTCCCCAATTATGTGTAAAAACAATTTTCAACATTTATTTTTGAATTTTTGAGTTCCAAATTCTCTTCCTCCCTCCCCATTCCACTCATTGAGAAGGCAAGCAATCTGATATAGGTTATACATGTGTAGTCATGCAAAACATATTTCCATATTAGTCATGTTGTAAAAGGAAACATAGAACAAAAAAACCAAGAAAAATTTAAAGTATGATTCAATCTGTATTCAGACTCCCTCAATTCTTTCTGGAGGTGAAGAGCATTTTTCATCATAAGTCCTTCAGAGTTGTTTTGAATCATGGTATTGCTGAGAATAGCCAAGTCATTCACAGTTGATCCTCTTAAAATATTGCTCTTACTGTGTACAACATGCTTCTGGTTCTATGCATTTCATTTTGCATCAGTTCACGTAAGTCTTTCTAGGTTTTTCTGAGTCCATCTAGCTCATCATTTCTTATAGCACAATAGTTTTCCATTTCATTCATATACCACAACTTGTTCAGACATTCCCCAGTTGATGAGAATCCCCTCAATTTCTAATTCTTTGCCACCAGAAAAAAAGCTGCTGTAAATATTTTTGTGCATATGGGTCCTTTTCCTTCTTTTTTATCTCTTTAGGATACAGATCTAGTAGTAGTATTGCTTGATCAAAGGGTTTCATAGCCCTTTGGGCAGAGTTCCAGATTGCTCTACATAATGGTTAAATCAGTTCACAACTCCACCAACAATGCATTAGTGTCTCAATTTTCCACATCCCCTCTAACATCTGTCATTTTCCTTTTACACTAGCTTTTTCTATTAGCCAATCTAATAGGTGTGCGGCAGTACATCAGAATTGTTTAAATTTGCATTTCTCCAGTCGATAGTGATTTAGAGCATTTTTCTTTTTTTTCCCCTTATTTATATAGTATTTTATTCTCCCCAATTACACTGAAAAACAATTTTCCATACTCATTTTAAAAACTGAGTTCCAAATTGTCTTTCCCCCTCCCCACACCTCTCAATGAGAAAGCAAGCAGTTCAATATAGGGTTATACATGTGTAGTCATGCAAAACATTTTCATATTAGTCATGTCGCAAAAGAAAATATAGAACAAAAAAAAGACAACCCAAGAAAAAAATTTAAAAGTATGCTTCAACCTACATTCAAACTCCATCAGTTCTTTCTCTGGGGATAGATAGCATTTTTCACCATAAATCCTTCAGAGTTGTCTTGGATCATTGTATTTCTGAAAATAGTTAAGTAACTAACAGTTAGTTGGTCTTCTTACAATATTGCTGTTACTGGGCACAATTTTCTTCTGGTCCTATTCATTTCATTTTCTATCAGCTCATGTAACTCGGTCCAAGTTTGCTGAGAGTATCTAGCTCATCATTTACTATAGCACAGTAGTATTCCATCACAATCATAAACTACTTCTTCAGCCATTCCCCAATTGACAGGCATCCCCTCAACTTCCAATTCTTTGCCACCACTAAAAGAGCTGCTATAAATATTTTTGTGCATATAAGTTCTTTTTTCCTTTTTGTTTTTTAATATCTTTTGGGTATAAGATATGCATGATTTTATAGCCCTTTGGGCATTGTTCCAAATTGGTCTCCAGAATGGTTGAATCAGTTCACAACTCAACCAATAGTGCATTAGTGTCCTTATTTTCCCACATACCTTCCAACCTTTGTCATTTTCCTTTTCTATCCTACTAGCCAATGTCATAGGTATGAGGTAGTACTTTAGAATTGTTTTAATTTGCATTTCTCTAATCAATAGTGATATAGAGCACTTTTTCGTATGGCTATAAATAGCTTTGATTACTTTGTCTGAGAACTGCTCATATTTTTGATTAATTATCAATTGATCAAATATGTGAATGGCTCTTATTCTTATAAATTTGACTCATTTCTCTACATATTTGAGAAATGAGGCCTTTATCAGAGACAACTGCTTCAAAAATATTTTCACAGCTGCGATTACTAACTGTATTTCCCCCCATCCTATTTCCCTTGTTTATTCTGTTCTCTGTCCTTCCTCAGAGTTGTTTTGTATCTGAATTTCACTTCTCTCAATCCATACTCCCTTCTATCAACACCCTCCCTTCTCTTATGCCCTTCCCCTCCTGCTTTCCTATTAGGCAAGATAGATTTCTATACCAGATTGAGTGCACATGTTATTCCCTCTTTTAGGCAATTCCGATGAGAGTAAGATTCAAGTGTTGTCTGCACCTCTCCATCTCCCCCTCCACTGTTAAAGCTCTTTCACACCTCTTATATCAGATAATTTACCCCATTCTTCATGTCTTTTTTCCTTTCTTCCAGTGCATTCTTTTTTTTCCCAGACTGTAATGCAGTAAGAAGAGAAACTGGTTCAGTACCACAAACAAAAGATACAGACCCAAATGGAGACTTAATAATGAAATATTAAATAATGAGTGAGCTAAGGAACAAATCACAAAAAAAATAATAATGTAAAACAAAATAATAGATGAAATAACATTAAAATTTCTGGGATGCAATAAAAGCAGTACTGAGGAGGGAAATTCTTGTCATTACAATCATACATTAACAAAATAGAAAAAGAGAAAATTAACTGAATATCCATTTGAGAAATTAGAGAATCAACAAATAATCAAACTTAAAATAATCACAAAAGAGAAGATATTAAAAATTACAGAGAAATAGATAACTGGAAACAAAAAAATCATAGAAATGATTAAAAATTAAAAGCCAGTTTGTTTGGAAAAAAGCTAAAAATGATAAACACTTAGCTAATCTGATTTTTAAAAGACAATAGAAAATCAAATCAATAAAATATCAGATGAACAAGGTGAAATCAAAGAAAAACCAGAAGAATAAAAAGAATGATCAGAATGTATTATGTACAATTATATGCTAACAAAACTGAGAACACAAAAGAAATAGAGGAATGCTGTCAAAAAATAAAAAAAATACCCCAACTATCAGAAGATGAGGCAGATATCTTAAATAACTCAATCTCAGAAAAGGAAATAGCTCTAGTTATAAAGTATCTAACAAGGAAAATCCCTGTACTGGACAGATTCATGGGAGAATACTATCAAACTTCTAAAGAACCCACACTTCACATATTATTCTTGAAAACTGAAAAAGAAAGAACTCTACTAGAATCTATTTTATGAGACAAATATGGTCCTAATACCTAAATCAGAGGAAGATAAAACTCAGAAAAAAAACTATAGGCCAATACCATTAATAAATACTGACTCAAAATTTTTTTAATAAAACCCTGTCGGAAGATTACAGCAATTTATACAAGAAATCATTCACTATGATCAAATGTGACTTATACAAGAGATACAAAGAAGGTTCAACATTAGGAAAACAATCAATATAATTAATCACAATAAAACTCAAAACATCCCAAACTACAGGATCATCTTAAGAGAGGCAAAAATTACAGTTCACAAAATACAACATTCTTTTTATGCTAAAAATCCTACAAAGTATGGTATAGAGAGACCTTTTTTAATATCATAGAAAGCATCTATCTTAAGAAAAAAGGAACCATCATATGCAATGGGGATACATTAGAACTTTTTCCAATAAATACAGAGGTAAAGTAAGGATACCCATAACTAATTAATATAGTACTAGAAATGTTAGATATAGCAATAAAACAAGAGAAAGGAATGAAAGAATCAAAGAAAAGTAAAAAGGAAATAAAATTATTCCTGTTTGCTGATGCTGTGATGGTTTACTTGGAAAATCCACAGCAATCTTCAAAGATACTGAGACAATAGCTTCAGCAAAGTTACAGACTGCAAAATAAATCCTGAAGAGTCAACAGAAGTTTATATTGTAATAACCAAATAAAAAAGCAATAAAATAAAGGGAAATAACCATTCCAAATGAATAAAAGATACATAAAATATCTAGGGATCAACCACCGAAAACACACAAAAGATTTCTATAGATTTGAAATAATGATAGAAACACTAAATGGCTGAAGGAATATTGTCTTCATGAATGGACCATGCCAATATCATAAAAATGACAACACTACTAAAATGAATTTCCAAGAGAACAATTTATAGAGCTTGATAAAATGATAAAATTTGGGGAAAAAGACCTAGAATATCAAGGGAAATCATGAAATAAGGACAAAGAGGGAATAGCATTTCTAGACTTTAAACCATATAATAAAGCAGCAGTCATCAAAATCACCTGGTATTGGTTAAAAAATAGAAAGATAGATCAATAGAATAGACTAGAGAAGAGAAATTCAGATACCATAAAAGTCAATAACCCAAAGTTTGATAAAGTGGAAAACATAAGTTACCTAAGGAAAATCTCCCCATTTGATAAAAACTGCCAGAAAAAAAAATGGAAAGCAGTTTAGGAGAAATTAGGCTTGGACCAACATGTTATACCACACTCCACAATCCATTCTAAAGGGATATGACCTTAAAGTAGGGAGACAGATTATATTCTTCTCATAACTATAGTTAAGAGATGTATTCTTGACTAAATAACAGAAGTAATTACAAAAGATAAAGTAGTTAATGTTTATTACTTGAAATTGAAAGGCTTCTGTACAGACAGCATTAATACATCTAGGCTAAGAAGGGAAGTGTTCAAATGGGGGGAATCTTTGTATCTAATTTATCTGATAAAGGTTTGTTATTTAAGATATATGTGTGTGTATGTATTTATGTATGTGTATGTATACATATGCATATATGTGTATGTATGTGTGGTGTGTGTGTGTGACTAATAGCCATTGCCCAATAGATAAATGGTTAAAGGATATTAAAAAAACAGTTTCTTAAAGAACTGCGGAGTATTTACAGCCACATGAAAAAGTGCTCCAAATAACTAATAAAAATGAAATGCAAAATAAAACAACTCTGAGATTTTATCTCACACCCTTCAAATGAGCAAAAAAGACTCAAAAATCACATCAGTCAATGTTGGAGGGGTTGTCAGAAGATAGGCACACTAACGTACTGCAGCATATGAAAACGTTTGTTCAGTAATTTCAGACTCTTTTTGGCACTATTTGGGGTTTTCTTGGCAAAGATACTGGAATGGTTTGCCATTTCCTCCTCCAGCTCATTTTATGAAAGAAGAAATTGAGGCAAACAGAGTTTAAATGTCTTGCACAGGTTCACACAATTAGTAAGAGTCTGAGGACAGATTCGAACTCAGGAAGATGAACCTTCCTGACTCCAGGCCCAGCATTCTGTTGACCTGAAAGTTTGGTTAAAGGAGGCAAACAAGCTAGGTGATATGCAACTTCATATTGTTTATTCCCTTAAAGCTAGCAAAGCTACCTTACTTGTATGTACAAGGAGCCAGAGCATAAGTTCTGACTGCCTGAACAAAGGAATGAGAAGGTTTGAATACATTTTAGTCCCAACTCAGTATGTCTCTGTTACTCAATTTTATGATCTCCATACCATAAGAAAGGAAGCTTCTTAGTCGAACAAGACAATTGACAAGGTAGTGTCATTTAGAGATTATGATCCCAAGATGCAAATGTCCCTAGAATATCAAGATAAGAGAAATGCCACTGTTCTGGTTGCAGACATCCTGTCACCAACATGAAAGATACCCCTTGTCAATCTTATCTGGTCTTTGAAGTTGCTGGCACAGAAAGGGGCATTTTTAGGATAGAGCAAAGCATTTTGGATGATTAGTTCAGGCTTTGGATCTTATTGGGGTTGAAATAATCTGAAAGGATGGTCATTTCCTCCTCTTCATCAAAAGTGAGCAAAAGCAACATCTGTAGACCAAGAAAGGTATGACACTTCTTCAGGGAATGGAAAAGGAAGTTCTAAAAAAAATCTTCCTTTGCTGACTGGGAAGAAGAGGTACTCTCTGTGTCTGGAGGGGGCCCTGCAGATCGAGGGAAAACAACCATGGACAGCATTATTTTGTTTATAGAGGTGGTGGAACATTTGTGGGCCAAAGTCAGTCCTACTTGGACACTTAGGAAGAGGAGACCAAGTGTAGTAAGCACCCCAGCAACAGAAAGTACAAGTAATCTGAGCAAGCTGCCCACCCCCAGGAAGACGCTTCAGGTGGAAAGGGAGCTTTGTTTTGTAAAGGCCTTGTCTGGACTTTTGGGAAAGCTGTCTACATCTGATGTCATCTTTTTCAGGCCTCTTGGAAACTAGAGGGCAAGTCCTCCTACGGGCTCAGATGTCCACTCCAAAGCAGGGCAATATTTAGACGTGACAGACAGATGGATCCAAGAGTCCATATCTACATGTTGGCAGCTATGGAGGTAGTCAAACCTGACAGGACTCCCTGTAAACATATGATTTGATAATTGAGAGGAAACTGCACAACATAGGTAGCATGGTTAAGTTCAATTCCACAGCCATACAGGGTTAGGTTCAAACACTACAATAAAGTTTTTTTTTTACTTTTTTAGGTATAGTTTATTTTTGAAATTTCAATTATTTTTAGTTTTCATCATTCACTTTTATAAGATTTTGATTTCCAAATTTTCCCCCTCCCCCTTCTCCAAGACAGCATGCAAGGCTGTATATGTACAATCATATTAAACATATATCCACATTAGTTGTATTGTGAAAGAGGAATCAGAACAAAAGGGAAAATAGTATGCTTCAATCTGTATTCAGATTCCATAGTTCTTTCTCTGGATGTGGATAATATTTTCCATCATGAGTCTTTTGGAATTGTCTTAGATCATTGTATTGCTGAGAAGAGCTAAGTCTATCAAAGTTGGTCATCGCACAATGTTGCTGTTACTGTGTGTAATGTTCTAGTTCTGCTTACTTCACTCAGCATCAGCTCATGTTAATCTTTCCAGGTTTTTCCAGAAGCCTGCTCGCCATTTTTCTTTTTTTTTAATTTTCTTATCTGGCTTTTTTTAAACTTATTTTTAATATGTTTAGTTTTCAGCATTGATTTTCACAGGCGTTTGAATTACAAATTTTCTCCCCATTTCCACCCCCCCCACTCCAAGATGGCGTACACTCTGGTTGCCCTGT
>JAQQSZ010020036.1:0-10235 GCA_028646595.1 Phalanger gymnotis
GGGGGGGGGAGGAAATGGGGAGAAAATTTGTAATTCAAACGCCTGTGAAAATCAATGCTGAAAACCAAACATGTCAAAAATAAATTTAAAAAAAAAATAAATAAAAAAAAAAAAAAATCCCTTCAAAATATGCTTATTATTATATCATTACCATTCTGTTATCATTCTAGATTAATTTCCCCCACTTATATTTCAGTCAAATACTTTCTTGAGAATTGAGGGTAGTTCTAGGCACCAAGATTTAATGTAAAAGAATTGTAGAAAGATTTCAAGGGGAGAAACACAGATCATTAAAGTGGTGGAAAATAAAATCTATAAGGAAAATATTAAGGGATTGGAATTATTTAGTGTGGGGAAGACAAGGCTGAGGGGAGACAACAACTGTTTTCAATATATGAATTGTTATTACGTAAAAGATGATAACCAGATGTTCTTGGTCTCACTGAAGACACAACAGGAGCAAATAGGCACATTCATGATAGGAAAGGTTGTTAAAAATCAAAATGGGAAGAGATAAGAAAAAGAATTAAAGCATGACAATGTCTATTAATTACTTGGGAAAACAGAGAGTAAATGTGAATGACACTAGGGGGGAAGACAGCAAAGAAAGAAAAGTCAAAATGTGGGAAGTTGTATAATTAGGGGAAAAAATAGATATCTTATGCAAGGCAGTGATAGACTTTTTAACCCAATATATGTGTAATTACATTTTTAAACACCGCCCCCATGCTCCTCCCCACTTTAGAAACCTTTAAGAGGTCTTTAAAATTAAAACCAGTTCTTCAAAATCTGTGGTGGCATAGAATAAGTTCTATGAATAGGTTTATTGAATAGAGGAGTAGATTTATAGACAGAAGAATTGGCAGAGATGGTGCCTTGGTCCATTTAATGCCTAAGTGTTTCTCACCCTCTCTTGGCCTTTGTGTCATTCTGCTATAAAATGATGTTAGGAGAGATGATTTCAAAGCTCCCTTACAGTTCTAGATCCTATAATCTTACCCATCTAAAAACAGGGGAATGGATTAGAATGAACTATTTAGGGCTTTTAAAAATTCTTTTCTGATTCTATTTGCATTTCAGTGAATTAGAAAATGAATTAAATATTCTATGGCATTAGTGCTCACTTTCTAAGAACTTGCTTACTTAGACATACTTGGCAATATCGTAGTTATTTAACATATACAGTGCTATCTTCTACCTTGTTATATTGTAGGTTTTTGGATCGGGGTTGGGGAAGACAATAACATTAAACTCCAACCAAAACAACAAGACACAAAAAGTTGGACCCAATGATTGTATTTAAAAGGTGACTTTTTGTTGGTAGTATCTTTGATTCAAAATTGAATTATTCTTGGAAAATGGAAGATAACTCCATTCAGTCCTACCTCACAATAAAGGAGATATGATGCTGATCCCAAGTCCCACGAGGTGCTGAGGCATGGGGACTTGAATTAACTAGACCAGAAGCAAGGAACCATGTTTATAGATCTTCTGAGTACTTTTCATTCTTTCCTGGTGGGTTGATCAACACTAGCAGAAGCATTCATGTCTCTCTCTTTCTCTGTTAGGTGTAGCACTGGAAAGCGTGCATGGCCTGGTGTGAAGATTAGTCCACCCAGGCCCAGGAGAAGTAATCTAATTCAATTCCATTTACACAAAGAATTGTGTATTGTCTAACTTTAGGATTACTGTCAAAGAACATATTTCCAATTTATAGATGATACTGTGATGAATTTTAATCCCATTATTGAGCTGGAAATTTCTTCTAAAGTCTAGGTGATTGACACACAGGCAACCTCCAGTGGATAGATTGCGATTTGCTTCAGTGTAGGCATGGGGGAAATGCATAAATACCCCACCAACCTCAGCACATGCCAGACAACAGCACTAGGACCCAGGCTCAGCATAAGGCAAGCTGCCAGACACCCATAGCCTCTAAAAGCACCAGTCACCCACCACCCACAGCCCCAATAAAGCACCCCCATGGGGCTCAGGGCAACATTAGTGTAGCACCAGGTAAGCAGTCAGGGCCTGTAGCCACAAGCACCAGAAGAATAAGACACTGCCCCTTCCATTTTTGGAAGCAAAGCTCAAATCTAAAAGAAAGGCAAAAAGGCTAAAAAGATGAGCAAAACAACAACAACAACAAAATCTGACCATAGAAAGTTACTATGGTGACAGGGAAGATCAAGACACAAACTCAGAAGAAGACAATGCCAAAACACTTATGGGCAAAGCCATAAACAAAAATGGGAAGTGGTCTCAAGCCCAGGAAGAACTCATGGAAGAGCTCAAAAAAGAATTTAAAAGATATGAGAGATAGAAGAAAAAACAAGGAAATGAAATGAGGGTGATGCAAGAGAATTATGAAAAAAAAAAAAAAGAGTCAACAGATTGGAAAAAGAAAACAACTGCTTAAAAAGTAGAATTGGCCAAATGGAAAAGGAAGCACAAAAACTAACTAAGGAAAACAACTCCTTAAATTTTGAATTGGTAAATGGAAGCTAATGATTATATGAGATATCAGGAATCAATCAAACAAATTCGAAAGAATGAAAAAAGTAGAAGAAAATGTTAAATACCTCATCAGAAAAAACAACTGACCTGGAAAATAGGTCCAGGAGAGACAATGTCAGAATCTTGGACTAACTAAAAGCCACAATCTAAAGGAAGACCTGGAAAATATCTTTCAAAAAATTATCAAGGAAAAATGCCCTGATATCCTGGAACCAAAGGGAGAAATAGGCATTGAAAGAATTCACCAATAAGCTCAGGAAAGAGATCCTAAAAACTTCAAGGAACATTATGGCCAATTTCAGAATTATTAGATCTATAAAAAATACTGTGAATGACCAGAAAGAAACAATTCAAATATCAGGGAGCCACAATCAGGATTGCACAGGATTTAGCAGCTGCAACGTTAAAGGACTGGAGCTCATGGAACATGATACTTGAGAAGGCAAAGGAGCTAGGACTACAACCAAGAGTCACCTACCCAACAAAATTAAGCATAATACTTCAAGGGGAAAAAAAGTTCATTCAATGAAATAGAAGGGTTTCAAGTTTTCATAAGGAAAAGACTAGAATTGAACAAAAAAATTCATCTCTAATATCAAACCTAAAAAGAAACCTAAAAAGGTAAAAGAAAATATAAGGGATTCAATGGAGCCAAACTGTTTTCATCCCTGCATGGCAAGATGATACTGGTAATTTCTAAAAATTGTACCACAAATAGTACAGCTAGAAGGAATACACATAGATAGAGTGTATGTGTATAAGGTGAATTTGAGGGAATGACTTAAAAATAACTAACAGATGAGAAAGAGGAGTACACTGGATGTAGAAGGAAGGGAGAGGCAGAATGGGGTAAATTATTTCACGTAAAGAGACTTGAAAAACCTATTACAGTAGAGTGGAAGATGGGAGCGGGGTGATGGGCATCATTTAAACCTTACTCTCATCAGTACTGACTCAAAGAGTGAATAGTATACAAAAAAAGTTTAATGTAGAAATGTATCTTACCCAGCAGGGAGGTAGGAGGGGAGGAGATTAGTTAAAGTTGGGGGAGGGAAATTATAGAAGGAAAGGCAGATTGGGGGAGGTGTTAGAAGCAAAACACTGGCGGGGAGAGAAAGGGTGAAAGGACAGAAAGGACAGAAATGAAGAAAAATAAAATGGAAGGAAATACACAATTAGTAATCATAATTTTGAAGGTGAATGGGATGAACTCTCCCATGAAACAGAAGCAGATATCAGAGTGGATCAAAACCAGAATCCTACAATATATTGTTTACAACAAACACACTTGAGGCAGAGAGACATACACTGAGTAAAGGTAAAGGTGGGAGCAGAATCTATTATGATTGAGCTGAAGTAAAAAAAAAAAAGCAGAATTCAAAACCATGATCTTAGACCATGCAAAAGCAAACATATTAAATTAAATAAATTAAATAAATTATTTAATTAATATTAAATTAAATAAATTAAAGGGATAAGGAAGGGAACTATATCTTGCTAAAAGGTACCATAGACAATGAAGCAATACCAAGACCAAACATATATGCACCAATTGGTATGGCATCCAAATTCTTAAAGAAGTCAAGTGAGTTACAGGTTCATGACCAAACAAGAGATAGAGAGCATTACAAAATGTAAAATAGATAATTTGCGTGATATTAAGTCAAAAAATCTTTTGCACAAACAAAACCAGTGCAACCAAATTAGAAAGAAAGCAGAAGGCTGGGAAATAATCTTTATAGCAATGTCTATGATAAAGGCTTCATTGCTCAAATACATAAAGAAATGAATTTATAAGAATATAAGCCATTCCCCAATTGATAAATGGTCAAAGGATATGAACAAGCAGTTTGTAGATGAAGAAAACAAGGGGCAGCTAAGTGGTGCAGTGAGCAGAGCACTGGCTCTGAAGTCAGGAGGACCTGAGTTCAAATTTGACCTCAGACACTTGACACACTTACTAGCTGTGTGACCTTGGTCAAGTCATTTAACCCCGATTGCCCTGCCTTCCCTCTTTAAAAACAAAACAAAAAAGAAATCAAAGCTATCTATGGGCATATAAAGAAGTGTTCTAAACCATTTTTGATTAAAGAATGTAAATTAAAACAACTCTGAGATACCACTTCATACCTATCAGATTGGCTAATATGACAAAAAAGGAAAAGATTAATGTTGGAGAGGATGTGGGAAAATTGGGACACAATGCACTGTTGGTGGAATTGTGAACTGATAGAACCATTCTGGAAAGCAATTTGAAACTATACCCAAAGGGCAACCAAACTGTGCATACCCTTTGATTCAGCAATACCGCTACTAAATCTGTATCCTAAAGAGATCATAAAAAAGGATCTACATGTGCAAAAATATTCATAGGAGCCCTATTCATGGTGGCAAAATATTAGAAATTGAGTTGATGCCCATCAATTGGGGAATGGCTGAACAATCTGTGGTATATGAATGTAATTGGGATACTATTGTGAATAAAAAATGACAGACAGATTTCAGAATAACCTGGAAAGCCACTACAAACTGACGCAAAGTGAAATGAGCAGAGCCAGGAAAATATTGTGCATATCTTCAGCAATGCTGTGTGATGATCAACTATAAATGACTCAGCTCTTCTCAGCAACACAATAATCTAAGAAAAGTACAAATGACTTGCGAAGGAAAATGCTATCCACATCCACATAAGTAACTGATAGACTTTGAAAGCAGATCAAGGCATATTTTTTACTTTATTCTTTCCTGTGTTTTTTTTTTCTTTTGATATGTTTCTTCTTCCACAACTGTGAAGAATATGGAAGTATATTCTACATGATAGCACATATAAAACCTATATCAAATTGCCTACCATTTTAGGAAGAGGGGAGGGGGAGAGGGAGAAAAAAATTGGAACACCAAATCTTGTAAAAATGAATGCTTAAAATTGTCTGACATGAAATTGGGAAAAAGAATAAAATACTATTACAAAAGAAAAATAAATATTGCTCTTTAGAACTTTCACCAATTGCTCCTGGTTCTGTCCTCTAGAAGCAAAATTACAGGTCACTCAAAAGACAATGGAGATAAACTGACTTGTGTACAGAAAGTATCATTAAAGATGTTATTAAGGACACACATGATTCAAAATGGAGGTGGTCCAATTATGTGGGGAATGAGAATGAGGGACAACAGACGGAAAACCTGACTGGTACGTTAGTATTCTCAAGGTGTTAAAAGAAGCAAAATTCCTACCTCTAGCACATTCTCTAGACCCTCTATGGAATCTTTAGGGGAAAGATAAAAGCAAGTTTCAATCAGGACAAAAAGATGAGGAGTTGAAATGTGCAATGGTAGAGAGAATATTCATAAGGATTGGAAGAGATTTGACAGTATATCCAAGTGTCATTATTAGAGTTTGTTACCAAGAGGATTCTTCTTTATTCTATAACATCCAAGCTTATTCCCCTCCGACTATTGGTTAAACAGTGGTTCATTCCCCAACCCAGTAGCATTGTGGATGGAGGGCTTAACATGGAGTCAGCAGGACCAGTTTAAATCCCACCTCACACACTTACTCGGTGTGTAATCCTCACAAAGGCATTTAATTTCTCCCAGTCTCAATTTTCTCATCTATCAAATGGGAATAATAAAAGAACCTACCTAAGAGGGAAGGTTGTCATGAGGATCATATATACAGTGCTTTGTAAACCTTAAAGTACTATATAAATATCAGTATTACATAAATATTAGTCATAATTATTGGTATGTCATATACTGTTATATAAATTTGAATATGTTTCTAAAATTCCTAGTCCAGTGAAAAATTTTCTGCCTTAAGTCAGTAGTATAGTTTTGATAAATGGTACTTTGTTTAAAAATCTAATAGGGTTAATATGTTATTATTATTTTTTTTCTCAATCAGATTAGATCAGATCATATTTTTCAAAATGTTTTTGTATTTCGAAAACACTAATAATTATATTTGTCATTTCAAAAAAAGTCTATGTGTTTGATAGTTCTTATTAAATACTTTGCTCCTCTCTCAAATGAAATTGTCTATTTATCCTTGGGATTCAGCCAAAGCATTCTATTGACCATTGCCAAACAACTTTTAATTAAGTAGAAAACTGGCCTCCAATTAATTTGGTGGAGGGAGGAATACATAAAGATTTCAAGACACAATGACTGACTGACTGGATGAATAAATGGATGAGAAAATATTTCTTACTCCTTATCTCTTAGGCATTGTGCTAAATGTTAGGGATAGCAGCAAAAACAAGTAATACAGTCCCTACTGCAAAGGAAACTTTTATTCTAATAGAAGAAGACAACACACATAGTGAAGTGGTGGCCAGGAGATGTTTTTAGCAGACATCGGAAGGAATGACAATGACAGTTATTGAGTTATAGACTGACATATATTTTCCAGGAATGATAGTATAAATTTGATTGTCGTTCTCCCAGCTACAGTTGAAAGCATGAAAAGGCTTGGAAGGTTCTAGAACGAGAAGCCCACAGACTCAAGAGTGAGAGCTTGAATTCTGGGTCAGAAATAGGGGCTTGAGATGACATGACTTGGAGACAGCTAGGCCTGGAGATGGCCAGGAATATTCTTAAGACCTATAGTAGAAACAGTACAGGTACTACTTGTTATAATATTTCAGGGACGTGATGTATGAGCTTGTCTTGAAAAACTTTCAGAGCAGCATTTTATTTTATTGTTGATGTAATGGGAGAAAAATAAACCTGAATGTATGTGATTGCCTTTTTTGTCCCCTCCAAAATTTAGTAAAAAAACATGTAGATACAGCATTGAAAGGCCATAAACAAGCAAGGGACTTTTTGAGTGGCCAAAAGTTAATCTTTCATTGTAGAACAGGTGTGTGTGTGTGTGTGCGTGTGTGTGTGTGTGTGTGTGTGTGTGTGTGTGAGAGAGAGAGAGAGAGAGAGAGAGAGAGAGACAGACAGACAGACACACACACAGAGGCAGAGAGAGACAGAGACAGAGACTGAGAGATGGAGACTAAGAGAAATAAAGAGAGAAGACAGAAAGAGACAGAGAGACACACACAGAGACAATGACAGTGACAGACACACAGAGAAAGATCTGGGAGAAAAATATCATTGTCTTCTGTTGTTCAATCATTTCAGTCATGGTTGACTCTTTGTTGACCACATTTGGGGTATTCTTGGCAAAGAGACTGGAGTGGTTTGCTATTTCCTTCTTCAGCTCATTTTACAGATGAGGAACTGAGACAAACATGGTTAAATGACTTGCCCAGGGTCACACACAGCTGCTGTCTGAGGCCAGATTTGAACTCATGAAGTTGAGTCTTTCTGATTTCAAGCCCAGTGCTCTATCCACTGTGACACATAGCTGTCCCACCTTTGTCTTCAGTGACCTCTAATTTGTTAGAGGAAATCAAGTCACCATATAGAGGCCTGCTGTACCTAGATTAAATAGTTTATCAATAAATTACCATCTTTTAGGATCCAAATAGATTTTTGATAATACTAGTTGTTTTCCTATTGGAAATTGTTTCAGAGACATCTCTTCCTATTCCCTCATTTTAGAGATGGTGAAACTGATGCTCAAAAAGGCTAGATATCTTGCCTAAGGTCACACAACTAATAAGCATAAGAAACAGGATTTGTATCCAGGTTGTTTGAACTCAATACCAATGCATTTTCACTGAACCACGAGGACCCCCTCCTAGGATTAGTTTTTTTTTTTCTGTACCACTAATTACTTTTTCCTAGTGTATTATATTTGAGCTTATATAGTTTCTCTTCCCTTGTAATAAACTTTAGCAAATGAACTTTTGTTGTTGTTTGTCCTTCATTCTTGAAGAGAACCAATGACATCAGGAGGGTGATGTCTTGACTTGCGTGTGAATTGGATTTAAGTGAAGCAGAGCTGGTCAAAGTCATCAACCACACTCTGTCCTCCAGAGTCATCAAAGTCCAGTGGCCAGACAAAGGTCAAGATTAGTGGTGATGAGTCCAGGATGCAGTGGGTGACCTTGGCCTTTCCCAGGTATTACTAGAAAAAGAGCTTTAGCCTTGGCAGTCGGTGACTATGAATCAAAAGGAATATGGAAGGAGGTGACAGTTATTAGCCGAAGGATGAAAAGTACCATTTTAATAAGGCTTCCCTCCCCACCCTTGCCTGAACCTTCAAGAAATGACTGCATATAGGATCATCATGTTCTTAACCACAACAAAAGAGGAGAGGTCAAGGAAGCTTCTGGGTAAGTAAATATATGGTGATATGATTGCCAATGCCGGTCTCCTTTGCCTCATCTCAGGGTGGTAGAGGATGATGCATTGCCTAGGGAATGAACTTTTATGATTTGTCAGGTGTAGCAGCAAAAATGAAGAGAAACTTTCATTATGATCACAGTAACAGGAGAAATGGAAGAGGAGTAATGAAAGAGTGTGTGTGATAGAAATCTAAACTCACAAAGACAGTGGACAGTGGAAAGCTCTATGCCCAAGACAGCCATCTCGCCATTTCTCACCTGGACATCGTGCTCTCTGGAATCTCATCACTTAGCTAGGGTTGGTCAGTTAATCAATGAGCATTTGTTACATATTATTTTCTCACCTGTGGCTCTAAGAAGCTATAGCATATGAAGCGGCCATACCCTGTCTGGTAAAACTATCTCAGTAGATTCAAGGCCAAGATGGCAGCTGGAAAGCAGGGACTAGCATGAGCTCCCCACCAAGTCCATCCAAAAACCTATAAAAATGGCTCTGAACCAATTCTAGAACTGCACAACCCACAAAGTGGCAGAAGGAAGCAGGGCTCCAGCCCAGGACAGCCTGGATGGTCTCTGGGTAAGATCTATCCCACATGGAGCTGGGATCCGAGGGGAGTGGAGTTGAGCGGAGCAGAGCCCAGCGTGGGTGGCGCAGACCAACGAGACCGGGAGATGGGCGGAGCGTGCCTTAGCTTCCTGAATCAGTGAGCTGCAGCAGTTTCCAGACCTCCCAACCCACAAACAGCAAAGACAACAGAGAAGGTTAGTGGGAAAAGCTGCTGGGACTGAGTTTGTGGTTCGGCTACCACCCCTGGGGCAGTGGAGGTGGGGCAGCTTTAGAACTACAGCTGCAGTTGCTTCTGGCGCCAGGCCCACCTGGTGAGAGGAATTAAGTGGAGGATCAGAGCAGGAGTGAAGAGCCTGATGAAGATCTAAGCCCAGTCCGGGTAGGGGGTCCTTGGGGAAGGAGCAGTGCTGGTGAGGCAGTGCATCTGCCCAAGCGTAGAACATAGAACTCTTTAGTCTACAAGTAGTCATACCCCACTGAAAAATTCAAGGGTCAAGTAAGTTGGCTGGGAACATGGCCAGGCGGCGAAAACATACCCAGATTCAGTCTCAGACTCTGGAATCCTTCTTTGGTGACAAAGAAGACCAAAACATACAGACAGAAGAAGTCAACAAAGTCATAGAGCCTACAACAAAAACCTCCAAGAGGAACATGAACTGGTCTCAGGCCATGGAAGAGCTCAAAAAGGATTTGGAAAACCAAGTTAGAGAAGTAGAGGAAAAATTGGGAAGAGAAATGAGAAGGATGAGAAAAATCCATGAAAAACAAGTCAATGACTTGCTAAAGGAGACCCAAAAATATACTGAAAAATATACTGAAGAAAACTACACCTTAAAAAATAGACTAACTCAAATGGCAAAAGAGCTCCAAAAAGCCAATGAGGAGAAGAATGCCTTGAAAGGCAG
>JAQQSZ010020037.1:0-10235 GCA_028646595.1 Phalanger gymnotis
AGGGCTGGTAATTTTGGAACCATACTGTCGCCTGGGTTGAAGAAGGAACAGCTTATTTATAGGAAGAGGTTTAGAAGTTCTGAACTGCTAGAGAGGTGAGAAAACTGGGGGATGGTGGGAGGGTCTTTTAGGAGGATGCATAGATTATGATTAAGTAAGTGGGGTGAATAGATAAGGGAGAGACTTTTAGATGGGTGAGTAAATTAAGAAATTAGAGGGTAAGCAGAGAAGAGAAGTAACAGGGATAGGGTAAAAAGAGAGACTGAGAAAGAAAACAGAAAGTAGAAACAGAAACTTAGATATGGAGTTGTTGTACAGCTTTCCACCTCATTTTCTCAGTATCTTTGAAGACTCTGAAGTTACTGGCTGGGAAATGAACTGGGTGCGATGAATTACACGGCAATGTTGAACATTCAGGGACTGGTGATCATAATCTCTTTAGATTGGCAGTACTTAAGAGGGTATTAAACAAGATAATAGCATAAAATGCATAAAGTAGAAGGTAAAATATTGGACTTCCAGAGGTGTGAAAATGAATGCTGAGTAAAATGAAAAATGGCTCCATTTGTATTTCATATTAGCAATCAAAGAACAGACATGGTCTGCTGTGCTGTGGGGAATATAAAAGGCTTGGAATTTCGGGTTTTGTTCATGGTCATAACATTTGCTACCATACAACACAAAACAAAAATAATTACCAAGGGGAAAAAGTCTTCAATTTATTTATTTGTTTTTGCTTCTAAATATGATTCAAATAGTTTTATTTGATGTTGGGTTGTGTAAGGAATATGGTTCAAATGTCAGAGATGACTGAGTGAAATGATACTTTTTTGTTGATCCTTTGTTGGGTTTCTTTCTCTTTTTGTGTCAGAATTTCCAGATTTCTCATTCCTTTTACATTGAACTCTGATGAATATTCAATGGTAGAAAGGGAAAGGGAAATGGAACAACCATGCATTAAGTGCCTTATGCATGGCAGGAGCTTTGCTAAATACTTTACAAATGTTACTTTATTTTATCCTCTCCAAAGTACATTCTAGATAATAATATTATCCCTGTTTTATAGTTGAAGAAATTTGCCCGGTGTTACACAGATAGTTAAGTGCCTAAGATCAAATTTATACCAGGTTGTCTTGAATCGAGGCCCAGTGCCCTATCCATCATACCAACTAGGTGCAGACTAAAACCTGCATTATTGGTCAAATCTTCAAAAATGTGTTTTAATGTTTTTAATCCCCAGTTAAATATCAAAGAATTAGCAAGGTCAAGGAATGTCAATTTATAATCAGATGTATCTAGTAGTAGACAAAGCAAAAAAAAAAAAGTTGGTGTCCAAGTACGTAGACTTGAAGGACAACTCTGATACTTACTACCTGGGTGATTTGGGTAATAGCATTTGACCCCTCTGGAGAAATCTCAATTTCCTTATTCACAAAATGAGGGGATCAGATTGGATCTCTATGGTCCCTTCCTATGTTAAACCACATTCTATGATAAATTGATATTATATGGGATGAGGGATATTTTAGTTATATAACTAAACTTGGAGGATTATTTTTTGGCATATTTTACTTGAATACACTCCTGACACTATAAGCTCAGTAGATTTAAACCCAAACTGCTTCTCAACCCAATGTGTTTGAAGGTAGTTAGTCAAAGAATATTATAGTGAAAAAGAACATCTGGGATCATCCAGTAATTTTTTTTTTCAGTAAAATAAGTCCTTCTACTATTATCTCTGACCTATCTCAGCCTTTTTAAGGAGGGATTGCCCAAAGCAGCACATTATATTTTTAGATAGCTCTAATTATTAGGAGGTTCTTAAAAATGTTTACTTTATATCAAACCCTTATCATGGAGGATGGGTAGTAGAAAGGACAAAGGGGAGAGAGAGAGAGAGAGAGTCCTTTTTAAGAGAAGGTTTTCTACTTACTCCAGGTTGTGATAATATTTGCTGATTGTATCAAGCCCTACAGTCTTACAAGGCTGCAGTGACAGGTGTAGCCACTGAACAAATTCTTGTAACTATCCACATGGGGAAAAACAAGAGAAGAATGTATATTTCTGGGTGATAAAATGCAGTTGAGGTACTGATCCTACATGTTAGTCCACTGCTGTAGTCTTGAGCAAACATTGCAGATAGTTAACTGGGCCCAGTGTTGACTCAGAGGAGGAAAGTAGACTGGATTGTATTTGGGAAGTTGTTTAGCTCCTTCAATGATTCCCATGATGCCCCTTGCCACCATTTTAAAAGCATTAATGTGCTCCTGTTAATGCTATATGTCTATGAATCATTAAATAGCACAAGCTCAGAATTTATTGCAAACATCACAAATGACAATGCAAGTAAAAAATAGAATGATGTTAGTAATGATGATGTGCAAAGGTGTAATACAGCAGACATCATCAAGAATGTATATGAAGAGAGACTATAAGGTTCATGAAGCCTTATAGCTCTGTATTCCCAACAAAATGCTTGTTAAGTGACTAATTTGAAAAAAAATTGGACCACACATATTGATAGAATTTTGTTGTTTAGCTGTTTATTAGTCATGTCCAACTTGTCATGACCCCATTTGTTGTTTTCTTACAAAGATTCTAGAGTGGCTTGCTGTTTTCTTCTACGGTTCATTTTACAAATGAGGAAACAACTGAGCTTAAGTGACTTTCCCAGGATCACACAGCAGCCAGATTTGAACTCAGAAAGATGCGTCTTCCTGACTTCAGGCCCAGTATTCTATTCACTAAACCACCTAAGCAGCCCATTCATGGAATGAAGGATAACAAATGAGTAACTCAAATATTTCATGAATGCTATAATAATAATTTGAGAGCTGGAAGAAACTTTAAAGGTGATTATATCAACACATGCTATTTTGGAGATGAGGAAGCTGATGTGCAGAGAACTTAAATGACTTTTCTGGTTTCATGCAAATAATAAATTTGAGACAGGATTGAACACATAGCCTTCTGACTCCATATCCACTAATCAATGAGGCTTTTAGCATTTTCAATATATCCTCCTTGGAGGATTTATAGACCTGGATAGACAAGAAGCATGGATGTAAAGGTACTACCTTTGAAGGTAAAATAAAGAATTCATTTCTGTGGTAACTTATGTGCTGTATGTGAAATGGAACACTTTACATTCAGGAGAATAAATACATATGTATGCATGTGTACATATATACGTATATATTTGTACATATGTGCTTATAGGCATATATTTGCATAAATGTATATGGATATAGGTAAATATGTATATTTATACATATTTATATTACAGTCATTTATACTAAATGTATATGTACAAACATATATGCATAAATACACATATACACTTATATATGCATTTGCACACATACTATATAACAGATGGTAAGGATTTTTTTGAAAGTAAATAATAAAAATAGAATAAAAGCCCAATTAGACAAGGAAATTTATTGGCATGTTCCCATTTAACAGGAATTCTTTTCCAAAACCTTCTTCAAGAGGAAAAAGATAAATGCCAACAAAACAACTGCTGCCTAGGATGAATTCCAATTAGAAACTTCCCAATTAGGTCTTGGGGGTAAATAGTCAGTCTAATATCCTGCACTGTCTATACCCACTGTCCTGAATGAAGAGAATTTTAAAGTTCAGAATGATCACCCAAAGACATGTAGAATCTCCAGTCATCATCACGTCCACTAGACATGGCTTACTAAAGCAAGAAAGTAGGATAGGGCATTTTAGGGAGGTTTTCAATTAGAGCAGACATGTGATTTTTCTGTGTCTTCTTCAGCTAACCAGAACTATTCAATTAACCATGACATCCAACTTTGCACATTCCTGTTACTCCAGTCTCACTTAGCCTTCTGTTATAAGTCAGGGGTGGGTAGTAGTAGAGGGCATGGTCTTGCTTGTTTCCGTTATCTCTTAAATTTTTGCACAGAAATGTTTTTCCTCTACTGGCATTATACTGAGGTTGTTAGTTGGCAGTTTGTGCTTTGAAGAGAACACTGGAACAACTAAATGAGAAAGAACTGTGAATCTCAGGGGCTGCATTTATTTCAAATGATTTATAGATACATTTTAAACCAGAAATATTTGAAATCATCCTTTCACACAGTTGAGTGACAGAGCAAAGAAGGGAGGCATGCAATTGCATTCTAAAAATACAATATACCCAGTAACCTCAGTGCCTTGAATAAGTTCTTCAGTATCGGCAGGCGACATTGAAACACTCAAGATGGCAACTTGAGTTCCTCTTCATTGTCAAGTGATTGCTAATTGGAAGAGGAATTGTGCTTGGCAAAGTCTTGAGGGCACATTTGCTTATGAGGTTAAAAAATGAATCTTCTTCGAGATCATTCCAGCTTCGAAGTATACTTGACACCTGGTACATTTTCAAACAAGTAACTCCATTTGATCTGTTTTTGTGGGACCCTCTAAGGAGGTTTTTTCTCATGTTTACTTCCAGTGCTTCCTTTGCAGAGCTGGCACTAATTCCTTCCTTCATTCCAGCACTCCCTTACATGCTTGTTATGCATGATGAAGCCTAGCTGCTCAATGTTGGAAGAGTCACTAAGAAAATTAAGAGATAATCTCTACCCTAGCATAGATTACCCTATAGTGAATGTGAAAAGAAGTGTGCCCAGAGAAGCACAATGCATTAGATCATCATTAATGCATTGATATCATTAATAACATTATGCATATATCATTAATGCATATGATAAATACAAAGTGTTGTGAGATCAAGTGAAGGAGATGATGAATCATTGCCACCAGGAACAAAGAAAATGAATTTTGGAACTGAGTCTTGAAAAATGGGTAGGGCTTTAATAAGGAGATGTTGAGGTAGGATACATTCTGGATGTGAAACATAAAACATTTACAAAGACTATAGGCTGATAAATTTAGAGTTGGAAAGGACCAAAGAAGTTCTCTCCCACTTCTTCATTTTGAAGATGAAGAAGCAAAAAGTCAGAGGTTAAGTGACTTGTCCAAAGTCTTGTGTTATAAGGAGACTCCAATCCATCCTCTTTCACTCAGCACTCCAGCTACTGCAATGATTTTGCTATGAGATGGATTTGGGAAACACAGATTATATTGAAAGGATAGGACATAAATGCAAGTGCCTCCTCTATATGGTCTGGAGCATAATGGAGATCACAGCAAACACTGAACCCGACTTATGACATTTACTAGCTATGTGGCCATAAACAAGTCTCATAACTTCTAGGAAGTCTAGCTTTTTCATCTGCAAAATGAACGAGATACTAATTCCAGTAGTGCCTACATTGGGAGGTTGTTATAAAGCTCCTATGACAAAAAATACATAAAGTGCTTTGTAATTTTTAAAGCCCTGGTCAAACATTAATGAGTTTAACATTTCACTAAGTTTTTAGAAAAAAAAAACCTCAGTTACTATTCCATTTTTTGTAATTTTGACATTATCATAGTATGAGGGGACATCAAGCAAAAGAAAAAATGTCACTTAATCTTCTTTCTCTTCTGTAGTTTTGAAGTTATGACATCTAACTCAATTTAAGCAACTATTCATTAAGAACCCATTTTATACAGAGTGCTGTGCTAATCACTAAGGTTGACGTGAAGATTAAATATCCCACAGTCCCTAACCTTGTGTAAGTTAGAGTTCAACTGGAATGTGAAAATGCAAAAAGCTTTGATAGATGCTTTTACATTATATAATAACATATAATAATTACAGTAGGGAGGTATGAGACAGTGCAGTGTGAGGTCTTATGGGGAAAGGATCTTTCAGACTTATGGGATCAGGCAAACTGTATATTAACGGATAGGACTTGGAACTCGACTCATGTCTATATTTAAAAGTATGTAAATTCACCCCTGGATCTTTAAAACTTGCTAATTTCCATTACCTATGAGTTCGATAGCAATCTAGGCCCATGTATTCCCATATGAATTCAGCCTATCCTTCTATATAACAACAAAGTTTACCTAAGTGCCTCTATTAAGGAAAAAATTGGATGAAAGAAATCAAGAATTATGTCTGAAATTAAAGAAGCAAAGATTGCAGGAGGCACAGCAGAGAAGCAAATAATTTAGCTAAAGGGAGAAAAAGGAGTTCCTAAATAGAAATGTCCTTGATATTTGAGCAGAAGAGCAAGAATAAAATTGATAAAAGTGTAATTTGAAACAATCCAAGATTTTTTTGTCTGAGGCAAGAGGTTAAAGTGGATGTTAGTATAATTCCAAGAGGGTTTAATTTCCTGCTTCAAGATGATAGTTTGTACAAGGAAGAGATGATCTAATGAAATTGTCTTTTTTCCCACACGGACAAAATGTTCCCCTCAGAGGTAGATTCATGTTGACATCACTGGAAGAGCACAAAAAGAATACATACAGAGCAGAATAGAATGAATTTTATCGTTAATATATCATAGGGACAGTTTCTTCGGTTAGAGTTGTTTTCTATGTGAAGACAGAATTTAAAAATAAACATAAAAGAATAATAATATAGTGAGAATTGTTGGGGCCCCCAAGCCAAAATAAATATGAACTAATACTATTTCCACATTTTGTATTCTGCCCTATCATCATTCATCTCTAGACAATCACAAATCCACAGAACGTCTGAATTAACTGGCTTATCTATGCTCACCATTCTCATCTCTGTCCACATATTGAGTCCATTAACACATATAGGCATTTTTTTGCTGGCTCTTTTTGAGCTAATTTTGGCCCAAGGGAGTTCAATCTAATAGTTGACAGCCTAGCTATTGCACATTGTCTTTCATACTTGACTAGGACCAACATCTTATCTATCATATCTATGAACTTGATATACGTGTATATATAATATATGTATATACTATATGTATAATATACTTTATATTGTGTACTAGACCTATTGAAGCTATGTTTTTGTTTGTTTATTTCACGATTGGTACTGAAAACCCAAATTTCCTTCCATTTTTTACGAATGTGCAATGTCCATGAAAGTTAACCTTCTGGGATTCCTGTAATGTCTGAAGTCTTATAGAGATGACTGTGGTTCAATTCAACAAATGATTTTTTAAAAAAATTCTTGTTTATAAGGCATTGTGCTAGGCTCTGTGGGAGGAATAAAAGGAAGATATGACTGAAAGTCATTGAGCATTTTAAGATTTGCAAAGTGCCTTATACTAATTATCTCATTAGATCATCACAACAAGCCTTAAGGTAGGTACTAATTTTATTATTTATTATCTCAACTTTATAGATAACTACTGAAACTCAGAGAGATGAGATAATGGTCATACAGATAGTATCAGAAAAGTTGTGAATTCAATTCTTCCTTATTGCAAATTAGTGATTGATCCACTAGACTTTGCCTGCCTTCAATGAGTTTACAATAACTTAGGAATAAAAAAAAATAAGATTACTAAAATACCAGGATCACCAAATACCAAAATAAATTGAGCCACAACTTACCCTATGCAGAGAAGCAGATAGGAAGTAATGCAGTATTTGTGAGACAAATGGTCTGTTCTAAGAGTCCATTAATTTACCTTTCTAATCTATGCCTCTGTAGGGTATTGATGACCCACACGAAGAAGCCATAATTAATAGTTATATCACAGACTGCACTTAGAGGGAGAAACTGTTGAGGAAACATAGGTTGTAAAGCAAAGAACAAAGCTGGCAGATCCCTAGAATATATGTCTATATAGGGATATAGTTTCCTGAGAGGAATGGTCATAAACAAGGAGAGCACCACCTGTCATGGAGGCTATAAAAAAGGATTCCTGTGTGTTGTATAGGGTCAAACTAGAAAATTTTTAACGCTCTTGCCATGTCCGAGATTCTATTCTTGTAAGTTTGCCAAGACGCCAAAGCCATTGAAAATTGACACTAAAGAAAACAAAAATTCCAGTAAGAAAAATGAGATTATTTGGCTATCCTAATATGCTTCCATTATTTGTAAATAGCAGGTTAACTAGATGACTTAGTGGATAGAACACTGGAGTCAGGAAGACCTGAGTTCAAATCCAGCTTCAGACACTTAATTATCTGTGTGACCCTAGAGCAAGTCACTTAACGCTATTTGATTCAGTTTCCTCATCTGTAAAATGAACTGGAGAAATAAATGACAAACCCTTCTAGTATGTTTTCTGAGAAAACCCCAAACAGGGTCACAAAGGGTCAGCCATGACCAAAATGACCAAACAATAATAACAATATTTGTAAATAGAAACACATGGAGTAATGGATAAATGACTTGTCTAGTTGTCTGGAACATCTGCCTTCAAGTTTGACATTGAACCCATACTTAGATTTATAACTAAGAATTATTTGACATGGGTCAAGGATGGGTTGGAGGTGGATTTGTTGGGATTGGAGGAAAATGGTGGTGTCACAGAGAAGAATTTTAGTATGTATTCAATAGCACCAAAATAGTCCAGTCCTTGCTTCTATCAGCATTTCTTAAATGGTGGTTGACTGATTTACTGACAGTGTCTGAGGCAGCTCTCTAAGATCAGATATAAATTATAAATGAATCAAGGGTGAACATTGTTAGAGAAATTTTCCAACCAGGAATTCTCAGTACAGAATAAATCACAGATATAAGCCCCATTTAAATGTACCTAATACAGGGGCAGCTAGGTGCCCAAAGGATAGAGGACTGGACTTGGAAACAAGAAGATTTATATTCTCGAGTTGAAATCCAACCTCAGGTACTTACTGGTTGTGTGACCCTGGGAAAGTCATTTAACACTGTATGCCTCAGTTTTCTCATATGTAAAAACATCTGGAGAGGGAAATGGCAAACTACTCCAGTATCTCTGCCAAGAAGTGTCAGACACAACTGAAAAATGACTGAACAGCAACCTTAATAAACAATTAAAGAGTTGGCAATTTCTATTGCTTATTATTATCTCACATTTTCAATGGAATCAAGATAGAAACAATGCAGAGGCAGGTCACTAACATGTTATTTTCCATTTATATGCAGTATTATATGGACAATTACACAGGTGGATAAGATGATTTCCTGTTGTAATTGAATATAAATATTGGGGTATATGTTCATTTAATGTAAGTTCATTGACAGAATCTTTAGAACAATTGATGTAATAGACAGGATGATAGAAATGACATGGGAAGAGGTGGAACCAAGATGGTGGAGTTAAAGCAGGGACTTGCTTGAGCTCTCCCCCAAAACCCTCCAAATACTTGTAAAAAATGATTAACAAATTCTAGAACTACAGAACCTACAAAATGACAGAGTGAAACAGGTCTCCCACCCAAGACAGCATGGAAGATTGACAGGAAGGGTCTATTGCACCATGCTGGGAGTGGAGCTCAGGCCAGCATGAGCAATGCCAGCACCCACTAGGTCAGAACAGAATGGGCAGAGCAGGCCTCAGAGAACAGAATCTCTGGTAGCTTTGGCAGTTTCCAGACTTCTCAACCCACAAATGCCAAAGACAACTTAGCAAGTTAGTGGGAAGACTCTGTTGGACCTGGATGAGAGAAGGGCACAATCCAGGCCCATACTTGAGGCAGCAGAAGTGGCAGTGGCAGCAGCAGCAGCTGCTTCTGGAACTCCAGGCCCACAGAAGGTGGGGGGATGAAGTGGCTGATCAGAGTGGGAGTGCAGGGATCTCTTTGCTGGTGCTGAGGCAGGATTCTCTTGCTTTGCCCTGCTTGGATCTGGGTCACAGTCCTGGGGTAAGGAGGAGTGCTGGTGTGGCAGAGCTCATGGTGGCTTGGGGAGGGAGTTCTCTTAGCAATTCCAAGGCAGAAAAGAGAACTTGAGGTCACTCACAAACCAGAGCACAGGCCAGGAGAAGACTAAACACCTCTCCTCGGATCATACCACCAAGAACTGAAAATTTACAGGTGCCTACAAATAGCTTGGAAAACAGAAGCACAAAATCCCAGAAGCTTGGGGCAGAACATTCTCCACTCTGGAAGCAGAGTTGTACCTTGACAAAGAGCTCAAAAGTCAAGTAATTGGCTGGGAAAATGAACAGACAGCGTAAAATAACTCAGACTACAGAATCTTACTTTGGTGACAAAGAAGATCGAAATATACAGCCAGAAGAAGACAACAAAGTCAAAGACCCTACATCAAAAGCCTCCAAGAAAAGTATGAATTGGTCTCAGGCCATGGAAGAGCTCAAAAAGGATTTTGAAAATCAAGTAAGAGAAGTAAAGGAATAATTGGGAAGAGAAATGAGAGCTATGCAAGAAAATCATGAAAAACAAGTCAAGAGCTT
>JAQQSZ010020038.1:0-10234 GCA_028646595.1 Phalanger gymnotis
CTAAAGTAGAAATTCAGGGATCCAGCTGTTACTCTGATAAAAGACACAAGTAGAATTTACAAACTAGACTTCTGAGAGAGTTTGAGTCTATTAACATGTTGTTTCACTGACAATTTACCCAGTTTATATCTGGAACTCCCAATTAAGCAGGAGCATACAGTAAACTTAGTTTCTTTTTAATCACTGGTTGAAGCACTTGTGTGTGTGTGTGTGTGTGTGTGCGTGTATGTGTGTATGTGTGTGTGGTGTGAATATTAGAGAAGGAGCTTGATTATCAGTATATTGGTTTGACCATGAATAAATGAACAAACATTTATTAATCATTCACTGTGTGCCAAGCACTGTGCTCAGTGCTGGAGATATAAGTATAAAAAGAGATATAGTACCTTTGTTATAGTACAATAGCTACTGGACTGGTAGACCCCAAATGTGATGTACTAGGAATCAAGATGACCTAGGGTTAAATCTGGTCATTGCCACAGGCTGGCAATGTAAATCTGGCTAAGTTTCTTACTTTGCCAAGGAAATCAAAGGTATAATTTTTTTTAAAAAAGCTCTAATCATATTTTTATTGTAAAGCTATTCCAAGATTCTGGAAAAGTTACTTCTCAGAAAATGCATCTATAGAGAAAAAATCCACTTCATCATAGGATACAAAGCACTTGATCCATCCAGCCCAGATAATTTGAGTAGGGGGAACTACTAATTCTAGAGACCAAATGAAGCAGTCAGTGAGGAGAGGAGCTAAAAAGGAATAGACCAAGTTCTCCTTCCATTTCAGTGAAGAGTTAAATTTTATCATTACAATTTTCTTTGTTGGTTTAACTGCTATCTTTTCCACTGCGATACATAGTAGTAAAACTCCTAAGACATCTGAGAGAGATATGTAGAAGAGGAATTTTAAATTTGTGTCCCTTTTGGGAATCAATGTGTGGATGAGAGGAATCCAGAGGGAAGAAAGGGAGAGCTCAGAAACCTCTGGAGCTACACATAGAAGAAAGCTAGTCTGGGACCCAGAGAAGTCTTCAAGGTCTTGACACACACAGGAAGGCCCGTATGGCCTACTAGTTACTACAGAATTGTCAGTCTGTAGGAATATCTCATCAGCAGTTGATCATGAAGGACTAGAGCTGGGGGAAAGATTAAGGTTACATATTTAGATTTGAAAATCACCTAAGTAGAGATGGTACCTGAAGTCATAGAAACTAATAAATTTGCCAAGGAAGTGTGTGAAGAGAGAAGGGAATAGGGTATATGCCAGAATCCTTGGGTGTGCCTATGCAAAGAGAACAAGAGATAATTGAAGATCCAGTGAAGGAACAGAAAGCAAAATAGGAAGGACAAGAAAAAGCTGTATCACAGAAATCAAGGCAGGACAGTATGTCCTGAATTTTTTAGGATAAGAATGACATTAGATTTTTAACAATTAGCAGAATCATTCCTAATTTGGGACAAGATAGAGAAGAAAAGGAAAAAAAATTCTAGGTATTATTAGACAGAATTAAATAGACTTTTTTTTTACTCAAGCACTATTTTAAATTTTAAATAAATCAGACTGAAACCTCCAAAATTAGTCAAGAAAAAAAAAGAATCTCTAATTTTTTCTAGGAATCCTAAAAGGAAAGAGGAAAAGAATAAGGCAAATCATCACAAATAATCTTTTAAAGGAACAGGTACAAGAAAGAAATCAATATTGAAAGGGCTCACAAGACATGTAGGAGGACACATTTCAATAAAGTCACTCTCAGGCCAGTAGTAGAGAAGTTTTGAACTAGGGGACAAAGGAACGATTTAAGTAGCATATAGAAGAAAAAAGAATAGTATCTCATACCAAAACAAGGCAACACAGTTTCAGATATTGTAGTAATCACAATAGAAGTGTGTGTGTGTGTGCGCGTGTGTGTGTGTGACGGTTAAGAGAAATGGCAGAGTATGTCCTCCATACTGCAAAAAATGTAGAAACGGTAGTCCAGCTCCAACTTTGGTTCCTAATGAAAATAGTGTTCTCATTGAAAGAGAAGTTATTTTCTTAAAAGAAGTCAGAAGAACATAATTTGCTCAGCCTTCTTCTTATTGAGATAATATAAAGCTAGAATTTGGAGGGAACTATGGAGAGGAGGAAAGATAAATAACAAATAATGATTTCTAACGTAAGATAGCAAAATGGGAAAAAAAAACAAACCAGAAAAGAGGCTTGGTAAGGGAGAAAGAAAGAGGAAGCTTGCTTGCTCTGTTTAAGTTCTCTTCAATTCCTCTGCAAATGGGATTGAGGAGTAAAATTTTTAAGTACTAAGAAAAGAAGGGAGGAACTTAATGAGCAAATGTAAGCACTGTGTGCAACCTGATGAAAGCAGTGAGATATTTTCATTCGAGAAGGGAAAGTTATTCCTATTTAATTGCAAAAAGTCAATGACAGGATTTCACACAGCTGCAAAACTTTTCTCTCAATCCTGGTTTCTGCCAAGCCCCCTGGATAGAAAGGCAGTTCTCTTCCTTCTGTGAGGTAATTAGCAAATGAGAGTGCTAACCACTACTGGCAATCAAATCTTTTTTTTAACTGGAGAAACGAAAGCTCACTCCAATACTCTGCCTGAACAATGTATTGCATCTCTTCCATGACAGTGATGATCAGTGAATATTGTTAGTGAGCATGCTTCTCCCCATTTTATGCCTTACTTGATACTAACAATGAAAAGGTCATTGAACAAAATCCCAATGTGATAACCCTGCTATGATAAGTTTATAATAAAAGAAAGATAGATTTCAATATTTAGCCCAATAACAATAGCTGGCGTTTATTACCTTTTAATGATTTACAAAATTCTTTAAATAATCTCATTTGATCTTCACAATAACTCCGTGGGGTTAGTGTAGCAGATAACATTATGCTAACTGGACAGATAAGGAGATTAAGACTCAGAGAAATAGATTTACTTGCCCATAATCACCCAGCTAGTCAGTCAGTTACTGGATTTGAGGCCACATCTCTTCTGTGAATGTACAGACCTGAGAGGTAGAGTGCTGAGTCTGAGGAATGGCTGGTAGGTTAGTTTTGCTAGAATTAGAGTACACTGGGAGGGAAAAGGGTTAAACTAAAATAATGCTGGAAGCATAGATTAGAGTCAAATATATTGTTAAGGACTTTGAATTCTTGGCTAAAGAGTTTGCATCTTATCCTTGAAGCAATAGGGAGCCACTAAAATATTTTGGGAATTTAGGAAGATTATTTCAGTTACTATGTGGAGGGTAAATTGGAGAAAGGAGAAGCTAGAAGGAAAGAGATTGATTAAGAAGATATCACAGTAAGCTAGGTGAGAAACCTGAATAGGGAGGTAGCTATGTGGCACAGTGAATGTAGTACTGGGCCTAGCCCAGGAACACCCAAGTTTGAATCCAGCCTCAGACACTTGCTAACTCTATGACCCTAGGATAATAATTTGATTTCTGAGGATAAAATGAGATATTTGTAAAGGACTTTGCAGAGTGTCTGACACATAGTAGATGCTTAATAAATGCTTGTTTCTTTCTCCTCCATGTGCATAGAGAGAATGGAGTCCTTGTGAGAGATATCATGGAAGTAGAATCTTTAAGAGAGTGTAGGGTGGTAAGAATGAGAGAAGAGAGCCTGGGAGAGTGATTCTCGCCTTTCTGAGGCTGGTATCATCATGCGGAGACCCCGGGGAGAAGCAGTAGTTGCTGTGTCTAACCAGGAAGCAAAGCCTTCTGCTGAGGACTTGGGAGGAAACAAAGAAGGAGAATACATTAAACTTAAAGTCATTGGACAGGACAGCAGTGAACTTCACTTCAAGGTGAAAATGACGACACATCTCAAGAAACTCAAAGAATCGTACTGTCAAAGACAAGGTGTTCAAATGAAATCACTCAGGTTTCTCTTTGAAGGCCAGAGAATTGCTGATAATCACACTCCAAAAGAGCTGAGCATGGAGGAAGAGGATGTGATTGAAGTTTATCAGGAACAGACAGGGGGTCGTTTAGCAGTTTAGATCATCTGGTCATTAGATCACCTTTTCTCTAAATATTTTTTTTAAATTTTTAAACAATAGTTCTTTTGTGATGCAGTGTTTGACACTGAATTGAAACTGGCACCCTGTCTCTGAGAGTCTTGCTTTCAAAGTCTGATATTTTGAATTCTAATGCTCGTTATTCACTATCACTTGTTTTCATTGTCCCGAACTCTTGTGATCAAGCCGTGGTCCCCTTCCTATTCCCTCCTATCTTTTTTGAAATACATATCTGCACATACGTGCCACATTCACTAGGACTGTGCATTGCAAACTTGAAGGTGGTAAGATCTGCCGGACTGAGTGTTCCAAATGACTTTCATATTGACCCTGGAGTTTTGGTGTATCATTGCTTCACTCTTGGACTCTAATTTTCAGTGGGCAATGGAAGTTTTTCAGAGGACTGAACTGTGGAAAAATGATGTTTCCTTAATCTGAAGCTACTTTTTAACAAATCAGAAGAGGAATATCATGTTGGAAATGGAGATGATAGATCAGGTTACAGCCATGACTAACTCCAGAGGTACTTCACCGAAGAAACAAACCATTTTAGGATTTTAGATCTTGTCAAAAGAACCAAGAAAAGTTACTAATTTTCCAGTAGCAGTTAATAAAGGTATCAATGCAGAAATATATGTAGCAGACTACCGCTATCTTTTGACTTTATTGTACTTTTTGGCCTGGGGCATGGGTTTTAAATGGATATTATCTGTACCAGCTTCATTAAAATAAACAAAATATTTGTTAAAAAAAAGAATGAGGGAAGAGTAATCTCTGATGCCAAGGTTTTTATCCTGAGTGATGAAGTGGGTGGTGGCATACTCAATGCAAAGAAGGAATTTTGAATAAGGAACATGTTTAGGAAAGAATGTGACGAGTTCCATTTTGTACATGTTGAGTTTGAGATAATGATATATTCAGGGGCCAAGTTGTACCAGGATATTGGTATAGGACTAAAGTTTGGAAGCAAGAGAATTTGCTATATAACTCTTGATGTCATCTTCCCCCATTATAATAGAACTCATGGGAACAGATAAAATCACAAGGGAGGCAGTGTCAGGAGAGATGAGAAGACAAACCAGGGAAGAATCTTAAGAGATTTGTGTTTTGGGGGAGGGGGATAGATGATAATCTAGTGAGGAGACTGGTAATAGGTAAAAATAAGGTCCAAATTAATTTCTTCCTCTACTCCTTTGTCTCCTCTTTTACATGCCTTCAAAATGAATCTGAAAATATTCTCAATGTTGTGTAACCTCTACCATGAACCCCTTTTTGCATATACTTGGTCAAATCCAGATGCTCTGCTCATTCTCAATAAATTTTCTAATTCCTCATGAAACACAACTGAGACTGTGGTATTAGAATCCAAATATGATGGCTCTAATTTCATTGATGGTGAAAAAGATTTGATAAATGAGACTATATTACAAACTGCTGTCTTTAACTGTCATATCTCCTTCTCTGACAAGATCAAACGTTTGCTGGCTTTTAGGCTAACACAGGTATTAATAGCCCTGTGTTGCACACAGAGCAACTGAGGGTCAGAAGTGTTAAGTGACTTGCTCATGACTATCCAGCTAGTAAGCGTCAGAGTTAGGACTTGAACTTGACTCTGGATCCACCTTTCTTTCCATTATGGAAACCACACTGCCTCATAGAACCTTGGAATCAATATATTGGTAGTAGGGAATAGAGAAACATGGAGAAGTATGAACCCTAAGCTGAGGTAGTGGATGGAGAATTCTCCTGTTTGCAAAGACATTTCTACCAGGCATCTACTTTCATAATACATGTTTGCATTTGTAGTGTGTTTTTCAGTTTTCAAAGTCCTTCCACACACATTTGATGTTCACAATAATTCTGGGAGTTAGGTAGACATTAGTGTACAGCTAAGGAAACTGAGGCCAGTATGTTGGAGTGGAAAAAAAAAGCAAAGCTTATAGTTGAGTGCTACATAAAAATATAAATGTTAGTGTCATCATCATCATCATCTTATCACTTTTATTGTTATCCTGCTGTACAGAGTCTAGATTTCAGAAATAGAGCCCCAATATTTAGAGTTATCCTCGCCCTTGTCAAGTGTCAATTTACATATCAGCACATCTACATTAACATTTCAAGTAAGTGAACTCTAACTTTCCACCTCCCCAACTATGGTCCTTCAATCCTTCGGGGTCTCCATTGTCTGAGTCAAAAGAATTTTCTTTATCTTCCAAAACCAGGGAAGACAGAGGACCAGGGATATTTCTTCTCTTTGGTGGAATGAGTCTAGGGGTATAACCCACTTCTTTAAGTTCTTGGGAACTGTATTTATACTTCTCTTTGGTTGTTTCTATAGAACTTACCTAAATCTTTGCATGGTGGCCATCTTCTTATCATCCCAAGTCAGCAATAAAACAATAAAGCAGTTATCGAAGAATTCAGGATCTACAAAAGCTAGGCTCATTATGAAGGAGAGCTAAGGCAGGGACAGTCTCCATATTTGGGAGCTACCTTCATAAGTCAGTTTTCAAAGAAGCATTCTATTCCTTTCTCTGCAGCCTTATTTTAGAATACATCAACAGACAAAGAGAAGTCTTTGGCTGATGTGTAAAATCCAGGTGAGCATATTAGGAACATTGAAACCCATGCATGATGACTTTCCTTGGGAAATGCAAAACTGTGCCCAGTGCCACCTACAATTAGAGGCAGTCACTCTGTACTTGTTTTCCAGAACTCCTTAATCATGGGCAGTTCGATAATTAGCTGTCTGCAGTTGGGAGAATGGTGAGATCAACTACTTGCTGAAGGCAGCCAAAGTTTTAATAAGTTTCAGACATTAAAAAGGGTGTGCTTATTCCACATGCTATTGCTTATAATTAGTAGCTATTTCTGTATGTGTCACATGTGCCCAATCTCTGCATTAATAATCTGAAGAATTATCCACTCACTCTACCGATTAACTTACAGAGCATCTATTATTTATAGCAATATTTGTTTTTTGACCTATCTGCTTGACATGATCCATTTCCATCCATTAAGGCATTATCTACTTTAGTGAAACATGCATCATAAATGAAATATTGATTTTGAAAAATGCTTGACTTTTTCATAAATAATTCCTATAAAGTAAAAAAAATGTATTCTAAGCTGAAAAAAAGGAAAAGGGTGCTATTTAAATAAGCTCTGTGCTACTCAGATTGTTAGAAAAAAAGATCAAAATAATGTATTGTCTCAGTATTTCTTTGGGAGATGGAATTCATTTCTTAGATTGTAAAATGATGAGCTCTTGAAATTCCTTCTCGCTTAGCTACACACATTTAGGCAGTTTCAGGTATTTTATTAAGTCAACTTAAATATGGAAGAAAGAATTAAATGGAGATTATAAATTTGGTTTGCAAATGAGCTTTCTGATTCTGAGGTTGGGATGTTAACTGGAAGTTCAGGCAGGCAGCACAGGGTTACAGCTATTCTTTCAATCTGAAGGCATATCGAGGATAAGGTGCTCTGCATAAATACTACAGTGTTTGTCCTTTGTTTTTAAATTCTTGCTTTTAGCAGGACTTCTTTTCCTGTCTAATAGTATAAGTGGATTTGCTGCACTTGTCTATTACTCTTGCAATGGTTACTTCTTTTGATGCAAAATGGCTAGTTGTAGTGAAGATGACAAAGGAATACAAGTAGGACTATGATTTCTTCTTTTAGCTACATCACTTAAACACTATCACTTCTGCTCTCTGGGCCTTGGCTTCCTCATCCGCAAAGTGGGAAGAATTTTCATTTGGGTGACAGTACAATAGAATGGAAAAGGCACTGGAGTGAATGGGCATCAGGAGATGTGTCCAATCTCTGCTTGGCATGACAAAAGGCAAACCCCAAGAAACAGATCAAGAACCAGAAAGGACCTTGAAAATCATCTCACCCAGCTCCTTTATTTTACAGATGAAGAAACTGAGGCCTAGAGAGATTAAGTAACTTAACCAAGATTGTAAAAGTGGTAAATGGTAGAGCAGGAATTTAAAAAAAAAGATACTTTAACATTAAAGTTAATGGCACTGGTGGCCTTCTGAGTCAGTTCTCTCTGTGACACAATTTCTTTATCTATAATGTGGGACATTTGGGCTAGATAATTGATAAAATTCCTTCTGTGATTATAAAGTTCTCATAAATGGAGTGGTGATGGAAGATTAAATCCTTGTCAATTGAACAGGTTTTTTGGACAAAGGTTTTGCTGCCTCCCTTTTCCTGTCACATAGCAGGGACTGTGTTTCAGGCTCATAGAGGAAAATAAATTTAAAGACTTTTTTTTCTAATATATTAGGCAATTTGGGCTTTCTCCATAGAAATATCACTTTTTATATTGATTGACTTTAGTGCTGAGGTATTTTACCTATGAGAAGAAATTAGAGCACAATCATGTTGATAGAAAGAGTGGAATGTCCCTTGCCAGCTTCTGATCTCCAGAAGGTCTCCTGAGATTCTAGGATAAAGGTTTTAAACTAAAGCTGGATCCTTTCATGATTTGAGGTGACTGAGTTTGGAAAAACAAGAATTTCTATTTCTGAGACCTTAGAAAAGCTTTGTTCATGAAAAGGCACCAATAGCACCTCTGGACATAAATGTTGTACACAATAACATTTTGGTGAGCTAAGTATAGATTGATATAAATCTAAAGGGAGAGGGTTTTTTCCCCCTTTAAAAAAACTTTTCAGTGCTTCAGTGACCCTGTGATATTAACAAGAACAAATGAAATAACATTTGCAAATAGCTTTGCAAACCTTAGAATGCTATCCAAATACTAGCTATTCTATTCCACCTCATCAGGTTGTAACACATCCATGACAATCAAATCTGGGTGACTGTTGTCCCTATTTTTCCATAGGTTCTCAAGAGACCATCCACCCCACCTACTGGAAGCCTGCCTGCTCTGTGACTTGGTACATTTCTAAGGTATCAGTGGAATGCACAGCCTATTTACAGTTACCATGTTGTTTGTCCTTCATTTCCGAAGACCAATGACATCATGGGGTAAATGTCTCGACTTGCATGTGACTTAGATTTAAGTGAGGCAGAGTTGCACAGTGTTATCAGCCTCATTTTCTCTTCCATTCATCACAGGTTCAGTGGCAAGACAACAGTAAAAATTACCACAGTTATACTGCATGCTACATGACTGGCCCACCACCACAAAAACAAATGTTCACATTTGGTCAACATGTATTTTTCCCTTGGTTCTTGACCTCTACCTCCTTCTGTACCATTCTTCCATCTGGTCAAGCTGGGGTAAACTTCTAATCCGTTGGGAGGACGTAGCAAGATTCACACAAAAGTGAAAGAAAATAGCTCCATAGGGAGAATTTTAAAGTAAATGCCTGTGTGAATGAATAAATTTACCTCTTATATACACTTATTTGGCTCCTTGCTGCTATGTTCTCCTTTCCCAGGTAGGGTATGGAGAATATAGAGACACAGTTATAGAGTCATGTTGTTTTCCAATATGGTAGCACTAGGTTTAAGCCCAGCAGGAGGAGTATGATACCTCCTTCACCCCCTTGCTTTACTTAGAACTAGGGAGAAATTATACAGATACTGGAAATTTGGAGCAAGAAGAATCCTTATAAAATATTTAGTCAAGTCCCCTAATTTTACAGCTAAGGAAATGGAGGTCGAAAAAGAGGTCATATTCAAGGTCATTCCTAGATAACAAGGGTTAGAACTGGGATTTAAACCCAGGTCCTATGACTCCAAATCTATCACTCTATTATACCTGAGTGACTCTTTAGTTGCTTAAAGTTCCATTCTATTAAATTATAATAGTAACAATAGCATTTTGAAAATATTATTTTAGTTTATCTTTACTGCAGTCCTGGGATACAGATGCTATTAGTATCCTCACTTTATAAATAGGGAAACTGAAGCAAGCTAAGGTTAAATGGCTTGACTAGGGTCACTGTAATATCAATTAAGTAGGGACTTTCTTACTGTTTCAAAATGATTAAGTTAAGTGTCTTTGATTGAGCCTTACTAAGTGCAAAGCCCCAGGCCCAAACCCCTATCTACTAGGTGTTTAAGCCTATATGGGTGTGAAGCCCCCAGGGTCCTGAGGGGAGTTGCTAAGATCAGAGTCAATAGGTGGAGCTTGAATTCTGGTTGCTCAGATGTTTGATGATGGCTAAAGAGTATATAAAAAGAGAGAACAGAACTATTTGCAGGGGCTCTCACTGTTGGAGGTG
>JAQQSZ010020039.1:0-10234 GCA_028646595.1 Phalanger gymnotis
TTAAGCAAAGGCTTGATGGACACTTGTTGGATATGTTGTGGAGTGAATTCTTGTTCAGACTTAAGTTGCACTACCTGACCTCTGAGATCTCTTTTGGCACAGCTAAGTAAAATTGCACAGATCACAGAATACCAGACATCTAATTTCAGATAGTGAGCTTCTTGAAGCAGGGAGAGTATACCTTAGTAGAAATCCTTTACAAGCTAGTATTCGTGAGTATATTTGCTGACTTCCATCCTGCTCTGCAAATCTATGTTACTTTTTCTCCAGCTGCAAAGGGAATGATAATGATGACAGTGCACATCCTGTGTCTGGTCTATGTAAGCTCCATCCACAAAAGAGCTGACAATTGCAATATTTATTCCTTTAAATGTAGTATCTTTGCGAAAGCTGATGCGGGTGTTTCAAAAGAAAATTTGATCACCCATTCTACAGGATGTGAGCTTAAAAAGGATATTGCTGCTGTGTGAAATTCATTGAGAGAAATTCCTATTCAAAGTGGCCACTGCTTTTATTTGAATAAGTAATCACATCAAAAGCCTACTTCAAATTTATTTAACACATTGATCCTAAGTTGCCATGATATCAACTAAAAAGGCCCAAGTATCTGAGGATCAAAGGTAATTAAGCCATTGTGACATACCACCCAAAACAGCCCAGATGGCTTGTGAACTAATATAAAGAAAGCACATTCCTAAATACAGGATCAGTTCATTCCACATGAATATCGAAGCTATTGTTAAAGATGTTTTTTTGCTCACCATGGCTTGTAATACACAGACTATATGCTTATTTAAAATAACCAAACTTTTATGTATTTAATAATCACAAAGTGCCTTTCTTGGAAGAACACTCTGAACTAGGTAGTCAGTATTATTATTCTAATTCCATAAATAAGGACACTGAGGCCCATAGAGGTACCTCATAGTCACTAGCTATGAAGTTTCAGAGGTGGTGTATGAACCTCATTCTTCTGGTTCCAAGTCCAATTCTCTATTCATTACACCATAATGTTCTTATGATGTCTTTACATGATTGCTCTCTTGTCTGAGTGGCAGAAAGTCAAGTCAGTGTTATACATATGGAGGTGACTATATTTTTTGTTTAAATGTATTGAAAGGATTTGCATAGGCAATACATAGAATGAAGTAGTTTCTTTATTCAGAAACTACCATTGTTTAAATATTTTAAATGATGATAATAAAGTAAGCATTAATATTTGTGCAAGAGGATAGTATTTGCTAATGTAGCCATGGTATTGTGGCTAGAGAAGTGGCCTTAAAATCAGGCATATCTGGCTCTCACTCATTGTTGTTGTGGTTGGTCTTTCATTCTCAGAGAGGACCAATGACATTAGCAGGGAAATGTTCTTGACTTGCAAATGAATTGGATTTAAGTGAGGCAGAGCTGTGCAAAGTCATCAGCCTCAGTCTCTCCTCCAGAGTCATCAGAGTCCAGTGGCAAGACAGAGGTCAAGATGACTAGTGATGGCCCCAGAAACAAAGGAAGACCTTGGCCTTTTTAAGCTAATATCTTTTCTACATCTAAGTTTGTCGGGGGCAATGCCTATTCATTCTGGCTGGGTGAACCCAAATAAGTCAATTAACCTCTCCTTGCTCTTGTTAATTCTTTAAAATTCCAAGTTGAAGTGATCATGCTGAATTCTACTGGTAATTTCCTTACTCAAGAGTTCCCCATATTAACAAAATCTCAGGTCCACACCCTATCCTCTACCATTCACTAAGTCATGTTCCCAGAGCATAGTAAATAAGCTATTATTCTCTGGCACTAAAACACCTAAGAGTTACATTAGGCCTTACAAACAAGCACTATCATCTTTAGCACATATGAGTGCTGCACTTATAGGTGCCTGCTTTTTAACTCTGCTGTGACTTCTCACCTTCTGAAATAATGAAGTTCTTTTCCACTATGACTCAGTGCTGAATATAGGGACTTTTTTAATCCTTAGTAAACTTTCATTGTTTTGAAAGTGACCATAGTCCTTTGCATTCTCATTATAAAGGATGAAAACATAGAATGTTGGGGCTAATCATACTTCAGAGATCATCCTCATTTTGCAGATGAGGAAACTTAGGTCCAGTGAGGTTAAGTAAGTCCTAGGTCAGACAGCTAATAAGTGGCAAAACATAGTAAAACTCAAGTCTCGTGGCTCTTAGACCAGTCCTCTTTCCAAAATATCATATTGAATTGGGCTTTGATATAGAAACATAAAAATGGTAGCCTCCATATGAAAAAAAAATATTTATAATTCAGGGACAGAAGGTTGATATTGTTTTCAAGAAAGATGTGAATGAAGTCAAAGCAAAAGAATAGACCACCATTTGGAAGGGCTTAATATGCTACTTAGTAAAATTCTTTCTTGGTCATAGATTGCCCTATGGTACAGGTCCTCCATCTTTTTAATGTAAATTATTTGTTGTTGCAAGGTCTAAGAGAAAAGGAATCAAAGGATCTACACCTGGACTAGAAATAAACCACTACGAAAATGTACACAGCCCAAGGAGTAATCTTTTTAGTAGCAGAGATAGAAATCAGCTCTTTTGGGTTATGATTCAGATCCATACCTCACTCTCATGCCTCTACAGGACTTATCATTGCTGCTCACATACCCTTTTAGATATATTCCATGGGCCATAAGGCTCAGCAGCGAAGGGCCCAACCACAGACCCTTCAAAACACCTGGAGTTGTTAGACAGGTACACTGATATACCATAATAGATCCTCACTGCCTACCTTCTTCTGAAGAACAATAGTCAATACCATACCAAGGGAGACAGGAAGGGAAACCTGAACTACCACATCTGAGAAACTGTAAACTTTTGAGAATCTTACCACCATTCATTTTTCTATTCCCTTATACAATACATTGTGTTTCTCTGAAAAGGATAGACTAATTTGACCAGAGTATAATAAGAATAAAAATCATGCTAGTCATTCAACTAGTGTCTGAGGCAGAATTCATAAGAAAGAACTCCTTTTTTTTCTTTTTAAAACTTATTAATTTTAAAAATTCTTTTCTTTTTAAATTTTGTGTTCCAGATACTTGCCCTTCCTCCTGTCCCTCCCCCACCCACTAAGAAGGCAAGCAATATGATATCAATTATGCATGTGAAATCATAAAAAATATATTTACATAATAACCACAACACAAAAAGAAATAGAAAATTTTATTTTAATTTGCACTCTGAATTAATCAGTTCCTTCTCTTGAGGTAGATAGCATTTGTTTTTTATCATGAGTCCTATGGAATTGCCTTGGATTATTTTATTGATCAGAGCAGCCAGATCTTTCCCAGTTGATCACCATTACCAGAATGCTGTTACTGTGCACAATTGCTTGGTTCTTCTCCTTTCACTTTGCGTCAGTTCACATAGGTCTTTGTCATATTTTTTTTTCCTGAAATGAACCCCTCATCATTTCTTATACTAGCACACTAGTCTCCAAAATAATCATATACCACAACTTGTTCAGCTATGCCTTAGTTGATGAGCATCCTCTCTATTTCCAATTCTTTGCCACCACAAAAAGAGCTGCTTTAAATATATTTGTGTATATAGGTACTTTTCCTTTTGCTTTGATCTTTTTGGGCTAAAGACATAGTAATGTTATTGCTAGATCAAAGGGTATGCACAGTTTTATAGCCGCTAGGGCATAATTCCTGATTTTTCTCCAGAATAGTTGGACCAGTTCACTACTCCACAAAAAGTCCACTACTGTATTAATTTTCTGTCATCTCTTCCAGAGATGACAAATCCAGAGATGACAAAGATCCAAAATCTTCCAGATTTTTTCTATTTAATATTTTCCCCCAAATTACATGTAAAAACAATTTTTGATTTTTGTTTTTAAAAATTTTTGAGCTCCAAATTCCCTCCCTCTCTCTGTCTGCTTCCCTCTCATTGAGAAGGCAAGCAATCTGATATAAGTGATACATGTGCTGTCCTTCAAAACATATCTCTATGTTAGTCATATTGTTGGGGGAAAAAGATAAAAAAGCAAGAAAATGCAGAAATTAAGAAGAAATATGTTCCCATCTACATTCAGACTCTACTAGTTCTTTCTCTGGAGGTAGATAGTATTTTCCATCAAAAGTCCTTCAGAATTGTCTTAGATCATTTTATTGCTGAAAACAACTAAGTCATTTATAGTTGATCATCATAAAATATTGCTATTACTATATAAAATATTCTCCTGGTTCAGGGGTTGGGAACCTGTGGTCTTGAGGCCATATGTGGCCCTCTAGGTCCTCAAGTGTGGCACTTTGACTGAGTCCAAACTTCACAGAATAAATCTCCTCATTAAAAGGATATGTTGTATAAAACTTGTACTCTGTCAAAAGGCTGCATCAAGGGCCTAGAAGGTCACATATGACCTCCAGGCCACAGGCTCCCACCCTTGTACTTGGTTCTACTCACTTCGCTTTGAATTAATTAATTCATGTAAGTCTTCCCATTTTTTTTTTCTGAGAGCATCCTGACCATCATTTCTTACAGTACAATAGTATTCCATCACAATTACATAGAAAAACTTGTTTAGCCATTCCCCGATTGATGGACATCCCCTCAACTTCCAATTCTTTGCCATCACTAAATAAAACCAAAACAACAAAAACAAACAAAAAAGTGTTATAAATATCTTTGTACCTAAAGGTCCTTTTCCTTTTTATTTTTTCTCCTCTTTTTGGAATACAAACCTAGTAGTGGTACTTTTTATTCAAAGGATATGTCTGGTTTTATAGCCCTTTGGGCATAGTTCCAAATTGTTCTATAGAATGGTTGAATTTTTATACAATTTCACTAAAAGTGCATTGCTGTCTCAATTTTCCCACATCCCCTCCAACATCTGTCATGTTCCTTTTCTGTCATATTAGTCCATCTAATATGCTTGGGGTGGTAGCTCTGAGCTATTTTAATTTGAATGTCTCTAATAGTGATTTAAAGAATTTTTATATGACTATAGATAGCTTTGATTACTTCATCTGAAAACTGATTTCATATCCTTTGACCATTTATCAATTGAGGAATGGCTCTCATTTCTATAAATTTGACTCAGTTCTCTATATATTTGAGAAATGAGATCTTTGTCAGAGCAACTTGTAGTAAATCACAGTTCTGATTACTGTATACTTCCATCTATTCCATTTCCACTGTGTTTATGCTATTCTTTTTCTGTCTGCTTTTATACGGTCCATTCTCAAAAGTGTTTAGCACTTCTCCTGATCTATACTCTTTTCTCTCAGCCACCTCCCCTTCTCACATGCCCTTTCCCTTCTACTTTCCTGTGTGATAAGATAGATTCATACACCCAATATGTCAATGAATGTACCCTATTCTACCCTTCCCTTTCCCCTTCTCACAGTGCAATCCTCTATTGAACGCTTTAATTTTATGTTTTTAGATAATCATCCCATCATATCTAACTCATACTCATGCCCTCTGTCTATGTATACACCTTTTAACTGCCTTAATACGAGAAAGGTTTTAACAGTTACAAGTATTATTTTCCTATGTAGGAATGTGGACAATTTAACCTTATTGAATCCCTTTCTGGTTTGTCTTTTCTGTTTACTTTTTTGTGCTTTTCTTGAATCTTGTATCTGAAAGACAAATTTTCTATTCAGTTCTGGTTTTTTATGAGGAATTCTTGAAAGCTGTCTATTTCATTGAATAGCAATTTTTCCCCTGAAGGGTTATGCTTAGTTTTTCTGGGTAGTTGATTCTTGGTTATGATCCTAGCTCTTTTGCCCTCCAGGATATCATATCTGAAGTCCTCTGATCCTTTAATGTAGAAATTGTTAAATTTTTTGTTATCTTGACTATGGCTCCATTGTTTAAAATGTTTCAGGGAGAGCTTAGGTGAGTCTATAACTCTCCCAATATTTGCAATCTTGATAGGCATAAGGTAGTATCTCAGAGTTATTTTCATTTGCTTTTCTCTAATCAATAGTGATTTGTAACATTGTTTTTATACATGTAGTTAGCTTCAGTGGGTAGCTAAGTGGCAAAGTTGATAGAGTGCTAGGCCTGGAATCAGGAAGTCTAATGTTACTAAGTTCAAATCTTGCCTCAGATACTTACTAGCTGTGTGACACTGGGAAAGTCACTTAATCTTGTTTGCCTTGGCTTCTTCCTCTGAAAAATGAGCTGTAGAAGGAAACGGCAAAGCACTCCAGCATCTTTGCCAAGAAAACCCCAAATTGGGACACAAAGAGTGGAGTACAACTGAACCAAAAAAAAATGATAGCTTTGATTTCTTTTTCTTGAAACTACCGGTTCATATCCTTTGACCATTTATCATCTGGGGAATTTACACACACACACACACACACACACACACACACAGATGAGGCTTTTAGCAGAGAAACTAGTTGGAATTTTTTTATATTCCTTCATAGTTTGCGATGCCTGTTAGGAAAATGTAGTTTCCCTATTTTTTTCTTTCAGTTAAGACTATTTTTGTTTTCCTATGTCTGAGGTCATGATTGACAAACATACATTTTTTTTTTGCTTCAGACGAATTCTAATAGATTTCGTTCCAACCCTGTATTTTAAATTTGTATGACTTCTTGATTTAAGGGTGTCTCTTATACCTAACCTAGGTTGGATTCTGGGATGCAATCATTCTGCTATCCACTTCTGTTTTATGGGTGAGTTCATCTCATTCCCATTCACAGTTATGATTATTAACTATGTATTTCTCACCATCCTCTTTTCTTCTGTTTATCCTTCCTTGTCTTTATGCTATTTCTCCTCAAAACTCTCTTTTGTTTCTGACCACTGCCTCCCTTAATCCACCCTCCATCCACCCTCCCTTCTATCAGCTCTTCCCTGACCAAGATATCTTATGCCCTTGAACTCCTTTATTCCATATTCCCTTTAACTGAGAGTGTGTATGTGTGCATTTCCCTCTTCACACCAATTCCAACAATAATAAGGTTCAAGCATTGCCAACCATCCCCCCATTTCTCCCTCCCACCACTATAAAAGTTTTCTTGTATGTCTCTTTGAGGTGAGAAAATATTCCCCATTCTACCTCTCCCTTCCCCCTTCTCCCAGTGCATTCCTCTTTGTCATCACTACAGTTTTTTTAGAGATCATCCCAACATCATCAACTCACATCCATGCACTCTGTCTATATAGAAGTCTTCTACCTGTGTTAATGGTGATAAAGTTCTTAGCAGTTGCAGCTATCATTTTCCCATATAATAACATTACCAGTTTAACTTTATCGATTACCTTATAATTAACTCTTTCACATTTACCTTTTTATGCTATTCTTGAGTCTGTGTTTTAATGTCATATTTTCTATTCAGCTCTAGTTTTTTTCATCAGGAATGCTTGAAAGTCCTCTATTTCATTAAATATCCATTTTCTCTCCAAAAGATTATACTCAGAGTTGCTGGGTAGGTTGTTATTGGTTGTAATTCTAACTTCATTGCCTTCCGTAGTATCATATTACAAGCCCTCCACTCCTTTAATGTAGAATCTGTTCAATCTTGCATAATCCTGACTGTATATGATATTTAAATTGTTTCTTTCTGACAACCTGCAATATTTCCTCCTTGACCTTGGAGCTGTGGAATTCATCTATAATATACCTGGGAATTTTAATTTTGGGATTTTTCTCAGGAGATGATCAGTAGATTCTTTTGATTTCTAATTTTATCCTCTGGTTTTAAAATATTCAGAAAGGTTTCCTTTATAACTTCTTAATAATTCTTAAATTATCTCTTTTTGATATATTTTCCAGGTCAGTTGTTTTTCCAATGAGGTATTTCACATTTTCCTCTATTTTTTTTTATTCTTTTAACTTTGTTTCATTGTTTCTTGAAATCTCATGGGGTTATTAGTGTCCACTTTCTTAATTCTAATTTTTAAGGAATTATTATCTTCAGTGAGCTTTTGTATCTTTTTCAATTTGGCCAATACTGATTTTTATGTAGTTTTTTTTCCAGTGAATCTTTGTACCACTTTTACTGCTAGGTGAATTACGTTTTTTAAGGTGTTATTTTCTTCAGTGTATTTTCTCCCTCTTTTACCACACCAATAATTCTCTTTTTATATTTTTTGCATTACTTTCATTTATTTTTTTCTAGTTTTTTCCTCTAATACCCTTACCTCATTCCTTAACTATTTCAAAAATCCTTGCTGGCTTGGGTCCTTTTATAATTTTTCTTTGAGGCTTTGTTTATGCTTATTTCAACAATCCGGCTAGCAGCCGTTGTGGGGGTGAAAGATCAACACAAGCCCAACAACAAGCACACTACCAGCATGCCGCAAAAGGCCAGGTTCTTTTGATCTGCTTTACTAGGGAAAGCAACATTAAGGGTTAACAAGCTTACTTTAATTCAACATACAAATACCATTCACTTAGTTCAGCAGAAAAAATCAGCACCCTGAACTTCAGAACAAATACATACAAATCACAAACAGCAACAGACAGACCAAATACAATTCATAGTTACCAACATCTAGGTTCAGCCCGGGAGCTCAAAACAAGGGCTGGCCCAGAGTCACACATGCCACCATGGCTGTGGGTAAGAGCTCCAAAAAAGGGAAAGCCAACCCCTGGTTTTATATCTTTTTCAGAGTCAAGGGTGAGTCACACATGCGACTCACCTATGTGACCTAAAATCATCACAAAGAGGCGACTTAAACCCTGGGTGGTCTAAATGGGACTCTGATGTCCCAAGCATGTCACTCAAACTCATGTGTAAACTAGGCTCTCCCCTGAGGCAAGGCGGTCACCAAGGACTCTCAATCTAATCAAGGAAACAAAGGCCAAACTCCTCAAGGGTCTTGGCTGAACTGAGTGCTAAGAGCCCATTTTGTTTACCAACACATTGTCATTCTCTAAGTTCATGTCTTTGTCTTCCCTGCTAGTACAGTAGCTTTTTATGGTCAAGTTCTTATTTGGTAGCTTGCTCATTTTCTAGTATTGAAGTAGGGCTCTGCTAACCTGGGGATGGGGAGGCACTGCTCCAAGCATCAAGCTTTTTTTGTGCTGCTATTTTCAGAGCTGGTTCTTGGAGTCTGCAAGTTTTCAGTGCTTCCAAGGTAGTGTTATCCTAGGAGAGGTGTGGTCATAGGTCTTCTGGTCTGCTCTCTGCTCTTTATCCAGGAAGGGGCCCTGATCCCCTGCAACTTTAAATACTAGTGTTTTTCTTGGCCCTGGAACTGTGACCAAGTCCCCTGCTCTCCTGCAGCCCCAAGTGGTACCACTCCTCTTGGCCCTGAAACTTTGACCATGGCACCTGCTCCCTTATGACCAATCACAAGCACTCATCTCTACCTAGAAACTGCAACCCAGAACTGCTAATGGAGAATAGAGGTTCCAATCAGCTTCAGATGCACCCAGGGCTTCAAAGGGTCCTCTGTAATTTCTTTCCAACAAATCCACTGTTGCCCTTACAGTGTCTAAGCTGAGAGATTCTAAAACTACTGCTGCTGCTACTGCTCCTCCAAAGACCACTGCTTGTGCTACTACTGTGCTCTGGGCTTGCATTCACCCTGCCATGACATACCTCTTACATACTTCCTAAGTTGTCTTAGACTGGAAAAAATATCTCTCTCTGACCTTTTGTTGGCTCTGCTGGCCCAAAACCTGATTTGAGGCATTATTTTAAAGTTTTTCGGAGGAGAAGGTTGAGAAAGTTCAGCTGAGTCCTGATTTGTACTCTGCCATCTTCATACTAAGCATTCTTGATTCCAGTTCCATAAGCTTCAATACCTGATTATAAATCTCTACTTAGATCCTAGTTGTGTGAGATAGAGCAAGTCACTTAACCTCTTTAAGTCTCAGTTTCCTCATCTGGAAAGTGGGCATAATAATAATATATACTTCTCTAGATTTTTATGAAAACTAAATGAGATAATGTATCTAAAGTCAATGAGTTAGTAAACTAGCACTTTTTAAGTGCTTACTATTTTCCAAGCACTGTGCTAAATGCTAGGGAGGCAAAAAACAAAACAAAACTCAAAAATAGAAACCTTGAAGATGGCGGCTGGAAAGCAGTGACTGGAGTGAGCTCCCCACCAAGTCCATCCAAAAACCTATAAGAAAATAGCTCTGAACCAATTCTAGAACTGCAGAACCCACAAAGTGGCAGAGGGAAGCAGGGCTCCAGCCCAGGATAGCCTGGATGGTCTCTGGGTAAGAGCTCCAAAAAGCTAATGAGGAGAAGAATGCCTTGAAAGGCAGAATTAGCCAAATG